>APFE031044417.1:68909-98815 GCA_000404065.3 Pinus taeda | reverse complement strand
TGATCTCTCCTCTTAAGGTCAAATAGGAAGTCTTGATTTCACTAGCATTTACCCTCAAAAGTTCAGCTTCTAACCTCCCTAGCCACTAACCCAATGCCTCAATTTATAGTGAAATGGAGTCCAGTTACCAGGTCCTCCTTCAACGGGATAGAATCCTCCTTCAAAGGGATAGCTCCTCCTAACAAGGGATTAGCTCCTTGTCTTATGGGATGCATGAACCACTTTGGAGCGAACAATCCACGTCAAAATTCCTTCTAGAAAACTCTAGAATTAACCCAAAGTGAGTTTTTTAAGATAAAGATTGCGCCTTTTGACTTCCACAGGGGTACACACCCTCCCCTTTACATACAGAGCGTGTAAGTACGTAGATATCCTGAACAAAAGGTGCGGGCCCGAAGGCAAAAGTGAGAGAAAGTGCAGAACCAGAGTTACATTGCCTTTTTGATGTCTTTCTCTCATTTCCAAAGCTTGTTTTGAAGAGCTGAGGTCTGATACTTGCTTAGGAAGCTGGCATAGGTGGTGATAGACCCATACTGACTGCAAATAATCAAGGTGACAATATTTTTGTGTAACACCCCAAATTATCACCGCGATTATTTTTTGTACTTGGCCATCGCTGATAGTACTATTCCCATGGCACTTGTTCAAGATAATGATGATGGAGACGAACACATGATTTATTACTTGATTTGAAATTTGTTTGACGCTGAAAATCTATATGCCCATGTCGAGAAAGTGGTTTTAGCAGTTGTTCACCTTGTTCAACACTTTCGGCACTATATTCTCTTACAAAAAACCACTGTGATTTTTGATTGCAACCCCATGACATACATTCTAACCCGTCGGTTGCTTGGGCATAAGTATTCTAAATGGATTGTTATCTTACAAGAATTCGATTTGGAATTTGTTAAAGCTAAATCGAAGAAATCACTAGTTTTTGCTGAATTAATTTATGACCTTCCTTCTGCAACCACATTTACTGCATCTGACGACTTGATCACTGACAAAACTCTCTTCCTCATTAGTATTATTGATCCATGGTATGGAGATATCATTACCTATCTCCAGACCCAAACCTTTTGACCAAAGTTACCCAACTTTGAATTTCGATGCATCCGACATAAGTCCCAACCTTACCGAATTATTGGAGATACTTTGTACCATGTTGATGTTGATTCAATCCTTCGTCAATGTTTAACACTTGAAGAAGCAGAGAGAATATTAAATGACTATCAATCTGGGGCCTATGACAGTCACATGTTGGGATATGCTATGGCTCAAAAAATCCTTCGCGCCGGTTATTTCTGGCCTTCGATCTTAAAATATTTCATTTTAGAAGTCCAAAAATTCCATGCCTGCTAGATTTATAACTGCAAATAGTGTGCCCCACCCACACAATTGCACTCAGTTATTATCGTTAGACCCTTTGCTAAATGGGGTATTGATTTCATAACATGTAACCCTTGCTTGGTCGGGGGGCATGGTTATATCATCATCGTCGTCGATTATTTTACTAAATGGGCCAAGATGATGCCCACATATGATTCCGAAAGTAAAACTGCAGGTCAATTTCTTTTTAATAATGTCATAGCTCAATTTGGTGTCCCTCAAGCCATCATCATTGACCATGGATCTCATTTTCGAAATTATATGATAACAAAGCTAACTGCTTAGTTGGGTCTGTGTTACAAAGGTTCAACTCCTTACTATCCACGGGCCAACAACCAAGTTGAGGTAGTCAACAAAGTATTGGTTACAATGCTTCAATGTATTGTTGAGATGCGTAAATGAAATTGGCACCTTATGTTATTTTTCAGCTCTATGGACATATCGAACCGTAGCTAAGACAACAACTAGATTTACACCCTTTCAGTTGGTGTATGGTCTAGAGGCAACCCTTTGATTGAATGTGGGATCCCTTCATTGAAACTAGTTGTTGAATTACTCACTGGCACTTCACCGAAGGAGCAACGATTAATTTACCTTGAAAGACTTGATGAAACTTGCCATATTGTTGCGTTAGTAATTGAAGCTCAAAAGAAACGAGTTAAAGCACAATATGATAAAACTATTACTCCCCCTATTTTTTCTAAAGGTGACGTGGTCTTGTTATATTATCAAGCCAATGATAAATTGGAAGATGAGAAATTCGAACCAATGTAGCATGGGTCTTACATTGTTAAACGAGTATTACAAAAAGGTTCCTATGAGTTGGTTGACTATGAAGGAAATTAGTTGGCTAAGCCCTGAAATGAGCTTTACCCCAAGAAGTATTATGCATGATTTCATGTAAATACTTTGTACATTAGTGTGCAGTTTGGTTTTAGTATGTTTGTTTGCTTTTGCAAACATGTTTTCCTCTGCTTACCATGTGTTCTACTTGGCTTGCAGATGTCATCGAACCTTTATGTCAGTTTCGCTAATAGAGCTTGTTGTAGCACACGGAATTTATCTTCCGCTGCATGGGAAATCTATGACCCTAATGGTGAGCTAGTAAATTTACAAGGCATATGTTTAGGTCGTACTACTAATAACATTTCCGAATATAGTGTGTTTATCGAGCTTTTTTCAGAATCCATTTCTCTTGGCATTAGATATTTAGTCATTAATCTTGATTCACATCTCATTTTACTACAACTTAACAAACAATATTCAATTAGAAACCCTCAAATTTTGAGAATGTATTGGCGAGTTCATCTTTTGGAATGAGACTTTGATTATATTACTTATCAACATATTTCGAGACGTTTGAATGCATTAACAGATACATTGGCTAATTATGTATTAGATAGACATATGCGACATATGTGAAACAAAAACCATCACATAGTGAACATAGCATGAAAACATGTATATATATATTATATATATATATATATATATATATAGTGTGGTTTTCAAAAACGTTTATTACTTCAAACTGCCAAAAGCTGTTTCTGAGACACCATGGCTTCTCAAGCCTAATAAGATGTTGGAAAATAAAGACTAGAGACGGCTATTCACCCACATGGTGCTCATGATAGCATGACACAATTCTAATGAATCGGTTCAGTAATTGACACAGTCTGGAAGGTACCCCTATAGTATGCCTCTAATGTCGCTGTGGAACCTCATCAATATATGCATATTATCAAATTCCCCTTGTCAGGACTTCCAGATTGCATTCCACCTCAACGATCAGGTTTGATCCCTCCTCATAGGGAGAATCCTCTATATAGTGTGCCACTCACCTCGATATTGGAGAAACCCCTATAGGTCTCTCTAGTCCAACATCTACAAAAATCACAGGTATCAAATCTCAGTACACATATAAAAAAATTAAAAACTACAAAAACTTTAAAAACTGTTTTTTACCTACATCAATCCACTACACACCTGGTAGAAGTGGAAGATCGAGATCTCCTCGGAAATGCATGCCAACATATGCACAATCATCTATCATGATTAGCTATTGTTGCAACCATCCAAAAAAATCTAGGGGAAAAAACATCCGTTGACCACCTCCATGCCGAGGCATCATCTCACCCCACCTCATCAACTGTGGATCTTTGGGCACTGGTGTATCCACTTCTATCCACTGATATCGAAACAATGGCACCCGTTCTAAGAAGAACGTCACCAAGATGGATCCGAAGTTGAATTGTTTTAACTTTCCTGACTTCCAATTCATAAGTTGGCTCTTCATATTGACCAACAAACCATCACACCAATTGAAAACTGTGGGACTTAAACAATCAATAACGTACTATAAATGAGACTTTGTTGCTTCATGCAACGCCTGAGCCCCAACTATTTGGGCCATAGTGTGAAGGATTGTTCGTAGTGGGAGACTAGTGATGGTCTTTATATCTTTATTCCCACTTTGAGTTTTTTGAGTGCCTGGACAATGTCTTGCAATCAACATATTGATGCTCCCCCCTCTGGTGTGAGAACCAGACAACTAAATCTGTTGTCCCTTTCTAGACAAACTAGTAATGAAATAAATGTCTATGAAATCTAGTTTGAGTTCTTGGTCCCTAATCATGAATAGTTGGCGATCCACATCCCCCCAACTAATCAAATGCTACAGTGATTGTTGAGCCTCAAAATTACTCTTTCCCTAGCAACTCTTCTCAGTCCTTTTCTTTGTTTTTCCATAAGAAAGATGCATTCTCATCACTAATAACTAGTACATATTGTCTTGAGAAGGACATTTAGTTATTTACATGTTAGGATTTTTATGTTTTGTTGTTTGAATAAATTTTTGTATATTAGCTACAGAACGCAGTGTATTCTATAGTTAATCGGTTGTTCTGAAGCTACCTCCATGCTCTAATAGGTTCCAAGTGTCAGAAGGAGAAACTAGCCACATGGGTAGCTTTGAAATCATCATGACATGGACCCTGTCCTATTCATTTAGCCCAGGTCGACAAAGAAGATGGCATAAGACTACGGTCAATGGATAAGTCAAACACAAAGAGACTGAGGATAACAGGACTTTGTTTGGTGGTTAATTAATGCATTTCATAGTGATGGGAAGCGTTATCCGGAGCAAATACCTATACCTACAAACTCCAACAACCACCTATACAAACGAATCCAACACCCACCATGTCTTAAATTTATTTCTCCAGCAACCGATGAAGAAATTCCGCATATCTGTCTTCTATGTGTTTGGTTGTAGCATGCTTTTCTCCACAAACAGTTATATGATTTTTCTTATAAATACCTGTGTAAGGGACCGAAGAAGTTAGTGATAGTTTTAATGTGAAATCGAAGTTCTAGGCTCTGTAATTTTTGGGTGTTTTGTGTCCCTATTTTAATATGAGAAGACCGCATGTTTTTATGAACATCTGAAGGAGCTTTCTTGGAGTTGATTGAGCAAGCGTAGCCTAATCGGTTGCAGAAGGCCCTTGCACTGAAGAAGTTTTCATTTTATTTATTTTCTTCTTCTTGTTAACTGTAAATTCATCATTTTCTTTCTAAAACAGTGTTTATAATCATTTTCTTACTAACAGTGTTTATAATTTAGAGCAGTTTCCATTAGCTTGATTTCTTTTTAGTTCTTATTAGTAGTTAAGAAGATAGAACTCAATAGTGTAATCTTGTTTCTTCAATTAAAAAATAACCTTTTTTTCAGGATGAGAGTAGGATCGAAGAATGATAAGGATACATTGTTGGATAGTTTACTTCATTCACTGTTTTGCTAGTTTAAATTCTCAATTAAACTGATCAATGTCATTTACTGTCTTCACCATTTCATTTTTAGTTTAAAATACTAAATCATGGTGTTAATGAATGTTTATGGGAAACCATTCAAGTTGATAATTCATCCTTAACTAAGTGGTTGAACATTTCATCTATGCAATGAGTTATTTCTGCATCTTTGTATTTGCTTTCTCTTAGATTAATGAGGTACAAAATTACTTAAATGTCATCCCAAGGAGATTTTCTCCCAAAATTGAGAGGCAGAGTAACCAAATATTTCATTTAGTTTTATTTTTATAATTAGTTAGACATCAATTGCAAATTTCACTTTTAGTTTTAATTCATGATTTGGAAATAATGGTAAAATAATAATAGAAACTTTGTTTTCATTTCTTTCTTAGCTTTGTTTCCATATCTTTCTTAGCTCTGTTTTCACTTCTTTCTTAGCTCTGTTTTCATTTTTAGATTTTGAGTAGTCTTTATGAAAGTTAGATTTATTTTTGATAGTTTACATTGTAAATCATTAGGAATTAAAAGACCAAAAACCCCCAAAACAACATAAAACATAAAAATAACAAAGTAAGAAGGGTTAGCTAGCGCAAACAGTGCACTACACTTCATTAGTTTACGATACCTGGATTGATAATTTATGTAGAGCAATTTAGGACAATAAATTGACCAAACATTTTGGCGCCGTTGCGGGGGAAGTGTAACTAGGTAACTTTATCTTTTACATTCAAAAAAAAAGTGACATGCATAGAGAAAGAGACTCTGGGAGTAGATTTATAGCTAGAGGCAAAAGTTCAATTCCTACAACACCACCTACACCACCAAGAACAAGGAAAGATACACCTCCATCCCAAACTCATACTCCTAGTCATAGAACTCCTGAAATTCTAGGGGTAGAAATCCAATCAAAAGAATCTCCTACTTCATCTACCAAGTTAGTACTAGAGGAGAAAAATTTTGAATCTCCAACAACAGGAATAGCCTTTTTCACCTCCACAGGAGAGCACATTTTAGTTGAAGAATTAGGAATACCTAGTGAGGAAGAAGAAGTAGAACCTCTCTCCCATATCCCATTAATAGAAGAACCAGAGGAGGAGAAAGTAACCTTGCAGGTTGAACCCTATACTGACCCTAAAGAAACTATAATGGCAGAAGAAGGAGAAGATGGAGAATTTACACTGTTTGGAGGAGGGGGTAGAGGAAGAGGTAGAGGAAATAATGGAGGAGATAGAGGAAATAATGGAGAAGGTAGAGGAAATAGGGAAATAGATAATTATTTTGGATTTCCTATAGTGGATGAGGAAACAAATGCCACAATGAAAAATATCTCACTTCTGTCCTCCCAAACTTCCATGGGTTAAAAAGTGAGGATTTTGAAACATTTTTATTTGAGTTTGAAGTCTTGTACAGAACCTATGATTATCTAGAAGAATTTCAAAAACTTAAGTTGTTACCTTCAACATTGAAAGGAGCTGCTTTGAAGTGGTTCATGGGGTTAGTCACTCAGTCCATTAGAACATGGAATGACATGAAAAAAATGTTTTTGGATAGGTACTTGGAATATTGCATGCCTACCAATCATAAAGATTAGGTGTTCAAAATGATGCAAAGATAGGATGAAAATTTAGAGGATTTGATTGAGATATTTAACTATAATTTGAAAAGGCAAAGATGGGCAATTTAGATGAAGATACTTTAAAAGCTCTTTTATTAAAATCCATTAGGGATGAATGGATAGATATCCTTAACATTATGGGGAAGGGAGATATCTCTCAACTTCCATTAAGTGACATAGAAGAATTATGTGTTCATCTCTCAAGAGGGAAATCTAAAATTAGGAAAGGTCCAAGAGATCCTTCTCTTGTTAGAGTAAACAAATCTGCAACTGGATCAGTGAGTAGGGAAAAAATTGGTAATATGCTTGATAAATTCAAAACAGATATCCTAGGGAGTCTTAGTGAGCAAATATACACCCTTAAGTTGCAAAACAAGCAGAAAACCGAGGTTGATGCTTTAGCTATTTTCTGTCCAAAATGAAGAAAAAAAACATGCTCTAAGAGAATGCCCTTTAGATGCAAAAATTATAGAGACTTGTATGATTTTCTCAAAGAATCATGAAACCAAGGGTTTTCCTTCGATTCCAGGTCTTAAGGTTGTTTTTCAAGAAGAAATAGTTCCAAATTCAGCAGAGCCTCTTTGCTTTGTCTCTAGAAAACCTTGGCAAGTGCCACAAAATCAGGGATTTAACAATCAACCCCCACCAAATTGGAATTCTTGGCAGCAACCTTGGCCTCAACCTCAATCTCAATCTCAAACTTGGCCTCAACCTCGATCTCAATCTCAATTTCAACCGTGGGCACAAGGAGTACAAAATCCTTATGGGATATTTTCTCAATATTATCAATATCCTCCATCATATCAAAATTATCCTCCCCCACACATTCCATAACAAAATCAACAGCCACAACTTCAAAATCAGAACCCTCAACTTTCATTACCATTTCCACAAGAAATTCCACAACAAAACCGAAGTCCTCAACTCTTACTACCATTTCAGCAGAAACCAAATCAGCTACGTGCCCAACCATTACCAAACCCCAACAATAAAAATCCTCAGAATGCTTACATGGTAGAAGGACAACAATTTCCAACTTATATGATCACTCGTCTAGATCTTAATGATGTTCAACTGAGATCTAGTAGGATATTAGAAAAGGAAATACCTTCTGTAGTTATTCAGGAACAAGACAATTCTGAGGAAGATTCTCTAAAGGTCAATAAAAGTTTTGAGGGAACATCTCTCCAAAACCAAAACATTGAAAAAGAAAAACAAAAAGAATCAGCGAACACAACTCCTATCATTGAGCAACCAGCATCTACTTCTACACCTCCTTTTCCTGAAAGATTACAAATTTACATAGGAGTAGAAAAGCAGATTATGTTGCCCAATTATGATTTCTAGATGAATTGAAGAATGTCTGTATCAAAATCCCTTTGCTACAAGCCATTAAAGAAATTCCAATTCTAGCCAAAACAATAAAAGAGTTGAGCATAAAGAAACCAAGAAGAAAAACAAAGGAAACAAAAAGAATTCACCTGGTAGTAAAAATAATAGACATAATGATGGGAAAAATTGCCATACAAAAATATGTGGATCTAGGAAGTCCAATTGTGAAAACACATATCAATGGATTTGAAATTCCAAATACATTGATTGACTTAGGGGCAGAAATAAACATCATGAGCAAACAAACTATGGAGTAGCTCAAGCTTCCTAATCTTCTTTACACATCTACCTTACTGCAACTAGCAGCTAGATTAGTAATCAAACCAGATGGAGTGTTAGAAGATATTTCAGTATCCTTAGATTCTTGGGAATATCTTGTTTATTTCATGATCTTAACTCCCAAGAACAATCTAGAAGGACATCCACTCATATTAGGAAGACCTTGGCTGGCCACAACTAATGCTTTTATTAGCTGTAGATTTGGTGACATGTATATTTCTGATGGTAATTCAACAAAAAAATTTACTCTATATCCTCCAGCAAAAGCAATCACAAAAATAGATGACAAAGAATGGATTGATGATGAAGATGATATTCAGCCTCTCTTTACTATTTCATATATTAGTGAAGATAGTCAAATTTTAAATAAAATGGAAAATTTTGAATCATCTTCAGAATATGACCATGAGCAATTTCAAGAAAAATCTAATGTTGAATATTTGTCATCTAGGTAGATGTCTCTCTATTCTATGGAAGAGTTTGGTAGCTCTACAATTGAAATTTTTCCAGGTAGGACATTGAACATAAACAAAAACTTGGAGAAACTACAACAAGAAGAGCTAATCAAAACATTACAAAAACATTCTGCTGCATTTGCATGGGAATACACCGACATGAGAGGCATTAATCCTAAGACTTGTATCCATCACATCTACATTGAGGAAAATTGTAGACCTATCAGACAACCTTAGAGAAGGATGAATCCAAATCTTAGAGAGATTGTGAAAGAAGAGCTCCAAAAATTATTGAATGTAAATTTCATTTACCCAATTTCAGATAGCCAATGGGTTTCTCCTTTGGTAACTGTGCCTAAAAAGAATGGTACATGGACGGTGTGCATTTATTATCGAGAACTGAATAAAGCATCCCTTAAAGATCATTTTCATTTTCCTTTTATAGATCAAGTGTTAGATACATTAGCAGGTAAGAAGTATTTCTCATTCTTGGATGATTTTAGTGGTTATAATCAAATTTAGGTAGCACCTGAAGATCAGGATAAAACCACATTTACTTGTCCATGGGGAACACATGCCTACCGAGTACTTCCTTTTGGGTTATGTAATGTACCTACAACATTCCAAAGAGCAATACTAGGGATTTTTTCTGATCTAATACATGATTGTGTAGAGGTATATATGGATGACTTTACAGTCTATGGCAATACATTTGAAGAAGCTTTGGGGAATTTGGAAAAAGTTCTTAAAAGATGTAAAGAAGCAAACCTTTCACTAAGCTGAAAATTTTTTATTGATGTTACAGAAGGTATGTTTTAGGACATCACATTCAGGAGATGGGATTAAAGTGACCAAATCTAAAGTTGAAGTCATCATCTCTAAATTATCAATTCCAAATTGCCAAAAGGATGTTAGAAGTTTTCTAGGATTTACAAGATACTATAGAAGGTTTATAGAAAATTTCACTAAAATAGCATCCCCACTCTCCAAATTACTTACCAAAGATTGTGAATTCAATTGGAATTCTGATTGCTAGTTAGCATTTGAAACCTTAAAAACAAAAATTTCTGAAGCACCCATTTTAAGAGGTCCAAATTGGAAACTCCCTTTCCATATTTCAATAGATGCTTCAGATACAGCTCTGGGAGCTGTATTGGGACAAAAAGATTTGATTCCCTATGCCATCTACTATACAAGTAAGAATTTGACTCCGACTGAGTTAAACTATACTGTAACTGAAAAGGAATTTTTAGTTGTTGTTCATGCAATCAACAAGTTCAGACATTATATAACAGGATATGAAACCTTTGTTCATACAGATCACTCTGCAATTAGATATTTAATGAATAAACCTATTACTAATGGCAGACTTACAATATGGCTTTTACTCTTACAAGAATTCAATATTACTGTGCTAGACAGACCTAGAAAACAAAACACAGTTGTTGATTTCTTGTCCAGAATTTAGAATATCAAAGATGACACTCCGGTTGAACATAAGTTTCCTGATGAATATCTTTTTACAATGACTACTCAAACTCCTTGGTTTGCAGATATTGCTAATTACTTAGTCACAGGGAAATTGGATTCACATTTGTTTCCTAGAGAAAAAAGAAAAATCCTTCAAATAAGTGCAATATACTCATGGATCACTAATGAATTGTATAAAACAGGCCCAGATCTTATGGTCAAAAGATGTGTTAGGGAAGATGAAATGCTCGAGATTATTAAGGCATGTCATGATAAGCTGTGTGGTGGACACTTTGCTGACAAGAGGACAACCTATAAATCCTTTCTTTAGGATATTGTTGGCCATCCATCTTCAAAGATGCCAAAGAATATGCCAGGAGGTGTGACAGCTGCCAGAGGGTAGGGAAACCTTCTCCTTCAAATGAAATGCCACTACAAGTTCAGGTACTCATTGAACCTTTTGAAAAATGGGCCTTAGATTTTGTTGGGCCAATTAATCATTCATCTAAGAAAAAGAAGTATATATTGGTATGCACTGATTATGTCACTAAATGGGTAGAGGCCAAAGCATTACCTTTTTCTAATGAAAAATCTATAGTTAATTTTCTTTTTGAGGACATCTTCACTCGTTTTGGGGTTCCAAGAGAAATTGTGACAGATCAGGGATATCAATTTACATCTAAAATGGTGGAGGGTCTTGTGGAAAATTACAAGAACAAACATAGGATATCTACTCCCTATCATCCACAAGCAAATGGTCAGGTTGAATCTAGAAATAAGGTGATTGAAGGAATTCTCACTAAGACTTTGCATCTATATAGAAGAGATTGGATGGAAAGGTTTCCTGAAGCCTTATGGGCCTATAGAACTACATGGAGGAACACAATGGGACATACACCCTATGAATTTGTTTATGGGAAACAAGTCTTGTTCCCTATAGAGTTCCAAATCAGAACTTTCAACATGGCAGTCCATCTAGGACTAGATTTATCAGAGGCACAAAAGAATAGGTTGGAGCAATTAAATGAACTTGATGAAATCAGGCAAGAGGCAGTTCAAAGGACTAGTATAGTCCAACAACATAGGGCTAAATGGCATGACAAATATATCAAGGACAAGAGGTTTCAAGTGGGAGATTGGGCGCTATTGTTTGATTCAAAGTTTAAAGATTTTCAAGGAAAGTTTCAAACTCATTGGCTTGGGCCATATGAGATTGAAAAAGTCTTTAGTAATGGAGCAGTGAGGATAAGAACAATAGATGAAAGTAAAATTCCTCTTCTTGTGAATGGTCATAAATTAAAGATATATCAGAAACCAATTTCAAAAGAGGAGTTCATTAAGATTTTCCAAGACATTTCTGAAATGAAGTTAGTGAAGAAGAATTCTTCTTCTCCACTAACTTAGTCTTTATTTTTCCTAAAAAAAAAGAGAAAAAAAAAATTGTATAAGGTTGAAAACCAACCATTGATTGGCATACTTATACAGAAAATATAGATTGAAAATCAGAGGTTTCTGACACCCTATATTTTCCATTTTCTTTCTGTAATAAGTAGTGACAAAAAGCTACAGTCACTCTACAGTTTAGACTCTGCAAATTCATCATCTCATCTCACCTCACTCCATTTTATTTTTGCAGTTTCACTTCATCTCATTGCCATATTTCATAAATAAAATTTTCAATTTTTCCTTTTACAACTTCCATTTCATTTTCATTTCATTTATCATCTTGTCTTACATCTCATTTCATTTCACTTACATAGCCACTTCCATTTCATTCATGATCCATAAGCCATATTTCACTTTCTTTTTCACGTTCTACAGCTGATTATGTTCTGCAGCTACAATTTGTTTATTAGTTTAGGCACAAGTGTACAACTCATAATAAAATCATGTATGCAGGGAATTGAAAAGAAAAATCAATTTTTGAAAACCAACCATTCTCAAGGTACCTGTGGATCAACATAAAAAAAGTAGCAATCGAAAGTTAAAGGTTCCAAAGGTAAATGCAAAGATTTATTTCAAAAAGCAATTTGAAAACATAAGTTTGTATAGTATGTATAATCACATGTCTCCTTAATCAACCATCATTTGATTATATCTCCACCATATCTTCCATCTTTAATAACAAACGGTCTCAATGATTCTTTCATAACAAATCTCCGCTTCAAACTCCATAATCTGTACTCAAACAGTCCTCCACAACTCCACCTGTTAACGGTCAAGATGACGATGTGACCTACCTATATAAGACTCTCTAAACCCTTACTATCTATTTATTACACGCAAACCCTTAAGTTTATCTCTCCTATAACACGCAGTCATTCTATCACATAGACAACAGTCATTCCGTTTTCATATACACGCAGTCATTTCATATACACAGTCTTTCCATTTTCTATATACACAATCATTCCATTTTTCATATACACACAGTATTTCCATTTTCATATATATGCAGTCATTCCATTTCCATACACACAATCATTCCATTTCTTAAATAGCACTCGTTTTATAGACCGTAAGAGTAATTTTGAAGGTTAACCGAAAACAAGGGATATGGGGCTTATTGTCAGGACATAGCTCGTAGGGATAAAGTATATGGAGGGGTATCCACAGCTTAAAGGGATGCTACAGAAGGCCAGATGGTTAAATTTTATTGAGAAATTTTACGGCTACCACAAGGAAATTACCAAGTCTTTTGCAAGGTCATTTGATGGCACAAAAGTGGAGATAGGAGATATTAAATTTGCAATCACAGAATCCTTCATAGCAGAAGCAACATAGTTGTCGACACAAGGAGAAAGATGGTTTAAAAACAAGGAATTTCATGGTGAATCTTGGAAAGTAATCCTTAGAAACCCAGGTTTGGATGTTACAGTATTTAGGAAGGGAATTCCTATTTCAACACTCAAGAACAAATGGGGTAATATGCTGTTGATATTGCAAAAATTCATTACATGTGAAGGAAGATTGGGTTTATGTATGTTTACCATATACGCTTATTAATGAATTTCTTAGACAATGGAACCATCAACATTCCCTTCTTCCTTCTAAACAGTCTAAGAAGGATGGCTACAAATGTCCAAAAGAAAATTGAATCCATAGAAACAACTATGTATCATCATGGATTAGTGAAAATACTAGTTGAATTCCATTTGAAAAGTATATGGGATACCTGGGAAGACTTCTTGGTAAGAAATTTTTTCCAGGATGCTCCAGAGTCCCCTAAGGAGAGTCATGTTAAGAAAATTAAGAGGAGAAAGATCAAAATTAACATTCAAAACAAATCTAGAACCTCCTCACAAAAGAATGATGCAGAGACAGCTTCTAAACTAGAGGTTAGAAAGTAGACTAAACAGAAAGGAAAAAGGAAAGAGAGAGCTGAAGAAATAAATGAAGACATTCCTAAACCTTCATCACCACAAGAAGATGAACAATTACTCTCCGAAAGACTGACCAAGATTAGGGAGCAAATCAAGAAAAAGAAGGAGATAGGGAAGAGGAAGAAGGACACAAGAGAAGAAACCATAAGCTTCGAAAACCTGAGAAGGAGCTCTAGACTCCGAGCTAAGGTGAGGAAGGTAACATAAAAAGGAGCCCAATTCATAGACTTAGAGGAAGAAACCCCAGTTCAATCTCCTGACAATATTCCACCTGAACACATTCCATAAAACTCTCCTCCACAGAGTTTTGAAGGCAGCCTAAGTAGAGCTTCTCCTAACATAGATCCAATACAGCAACAAGTCTATGACTACATAGAGTCATTAGAGAGGAAGGATACCTAAATGGATCCAGGATCCTCAACCAATCTAGAGCAACCTGTCAATCCACAAGAACCTCTAACTAGCTCTCTCAAACAAGAAATCTTTGAGTTAGAGATTTTGAACAGGCATATTCAAAAAGAAAATGAAACCCTGATGGAATAGAACAATCTGGATAAAGCCATTCATGACAACACAATGCTGCACCTAGGATTATGGTACAATAAAAATAGGAGAACACTTATCAACCTCAAATACAGACTTCTTATGAAGAAGCCCAGGATGGTAGTCAGTGCAAGGAGAAGTAAGAAAAGGAAGTTGGATGTGCTCGCAGAAGTGTCAGAACAGATGCAATAGGAGAAAGAAGTTCACATTTTTTAAAATTGCATGGGGACATGTAATGATTTTGCAGTGGGGGTATGTTGAGCCTCGAAATTACTCTTTCCCTAGCAACTCTTCTCATTCATTTTCTTTTCTTTTCCATAAGAAAGATGCATTCTCATCACTAATAATTGGTATATACTGTCATGAGGAGGAAATTTAGTGATTTACATGTTATGCTTTTTATGTTTTGTTGTTTGAATAATTTTTTTTATATTAGCTACAGAACGCAACCTATTATGTAGCTGACTCTTCCGCAACTACCTCCATACTCTAACAGGTTCCAGGTGTCAGAAGGAGAAACTAGCCACATGGGTAGCTTTGAAATCATCATGACATGGACCTTGTCCTATTCATTCAGCCTAGGTCGACAAAGAAGATGGCATAAGACTACGGTCAATGGATAAGTCAAACACAAAGAGACCGAGGGTAACAAGACTCTGTTTCGTGGTTAATTAATGTGTTTCACAGTGATGGGAAGCATTATCTAGAGTAACTACCTGTACCTACAGACTCCAATAACCACCTGTACAAACGAATCCAATAGCCACCATGTCTTGGATTTATTTCTCCAGCAGCCGAGGAAGAAATTCCGCATATCTGTCTTCTGCGTTTTTGGTTGTAGCATGCTTTTCTCTACAAACAGTTATATGATTTTTCTTATAAATACCTGTATAAGGGACCGAAGAAGTTAATAATAGTTTTAATGTGAAATCGAAGTTCTAGACTCTATAATTTTTGGGCGTTTTGTGTCCCTGTTTTAATATGAGAAGACCACATGTTTTTATGAACATATGAAGGAGTTTTCTTGGAGTTGATTGAGCAAGCATAGCCTAATCAGTTGCAGAGGGCACCTGAACTGAAGAAGGTTTCATTTTATTTATTTTTCTTCTTCTTCTTAACTGTAAATTCATCATTTTCTTTCTAAAACAGTGTTTATAATCATTTTCTTACTAACAATGTTTATAATGCAATTTCTATCATTTTCTTACTAATAGTGTTTATAATTTAGAGCAGTTTCCATTAGCTTGATTTATTTATAGTTCTTATCAATAGTTTAGAAGATAGAACCGAATAGTGTAATCTTGTTTCTTCAATTAAAAACTAACCTTGTTTTAGGATGAGAGTAGGATTGAAGAATGATAAAGATACATGGTTGGATAGTTTACTTCATTCACTATTTTGCTAGTTTAAATTCTCAATTAAACTGATCAATGTCATTTACTATCTTCGCCATTTCATTTTTAGTTTAAAATACTAACTCATGGCGTTAATGAATGTTTATGGAAAACCCTTCAAGTTGATAATTCATCCCTAACTAAGTGGTTGAACATTTCATCTATGCAATGAATTATTTCTGCATCTTTGTATTTGCTTTCTCTTAGATTAATGAAGTAAAAGAATAACTTAAATGTCATCCCAAGGAGACTTTCTCCCAAAATTGAGAGGAAGAGTAACCAAGTATTTCATTTAGTTTTATTTTTGTAATTAGTTAGACATTAATTGCAAATTTCACTTTCAATTTTAATTCATGATTTGGAAATAATGGTAAAATAAGAATAGAAACTTTGTTTTCCATATCTTTCTTAGCTCTATTTTCATTTCTTTCTTAGTTCTGTTTTCATTTTTAGATTTTGAGCAGTCTTTAAGAAATTTAGATTTAGTGTTGATAATTTACATTGTAAATCATTAGGAATTAAACGACCAGAAACCCCCAAAACAACATAAAACATAAAAACAACAAAGTAAGAAGGGTTAGCTAGCACAAACAGTGCACTACACTTCATTAGTTTACGATACCCAGATTGATAATTTATGTAGAGCAATTTAGGACACTAAATTGACCAAACAATAACTCTACCTGGCTACTAATTCCAAGAATATAGAAGAATTTCAGTAACCCACAGTCTCTAAGGGCAACACTGCAATTTGGGTCCTAGGCTGCTTGACGGTCTTCAACTTCATGGCCTCTTTCTTTCCATTCAATTGCCATTTTTGGTTGATTAACCTATAAAACATCCATCAAAAAACATTTCATGAGTTTCTATGGAAGTAAATTTGGAAATTAATCATTAAATGTGGAGGATTTTCCAAACAATTTGCAACATTGTGCCAGCACGACTGTCTATATGTTTTCTTGCACTTCCAGTGTGCTGCCATAGTTGGACGTAGGGTGAACAAAGTGGGTCCGATGGGTAAAAACCGTGTCGGTCGTCCTCGACATGAATTTTCACTAAGCCCTACTTACAACCTAGTCTATGGATGTATTTGCATAAAAATAAACCAAATTGAAGGGAGGAGACAAATCTCTTACCTACAGTGAATGGCTTGACGAATGGTGTTCAGGATTGATCATACTCTTTGCCTGAAGATCAAGGTAAAATAGGGTAAAAATTCTCTATGATTTGACAAATGGTAAAATGGGGAAAATGATTTATTCTTTTGAGCTTTTATAAGTTTTTAAATGACATTTTTACCAAATTGGGGTATATTTCACTTATATTTTAATATTTTTCCTCAAAATTAGTAATGTGTGTTTCACTTGTGCAATGATAGGTAATGGAACATGGTGATAGTGATTGATTATGACTGGTTCAATGAGTTTAATTTTATCACTTTTTTCAGACTCGTAAAAAATAAATGAAAAAGTGACACCGTGGAGTCATATTTAAGCTCTTTTCTAACTCTAAAAACATGAAAAGATCACTGGGTACTTGTCATTTCAAACTCATTAAAGTACATGAAATGACATCTATTTAGTATAAGTTTAACCCTTTTTTGGACTAAGATAGAATATTGTACAAAAAATGAATACCTTAGTCGAACATGGCTAAGAGGTCCTCTTAGATATCATTTTCTACCTTTTGGGATTCAAGAGACGATTTAAGAAAATGGACCTTTGGAGTTTTTTTTCAAACTCTCTAAACATGAAAAAGATATCGATTTTCACCTCCATCATAGTCGTAAAACTTAAACGACATAGGACTTTCCATCATGACGAGATCGAGTTTCTCCTTCCTAGGACTTGTTAAACTTACTAGGATTGATCATCCGAAGGATGAACTTATATGGCAAGCATATGCTATCCCCTTCAAGATTGTGATAAAAAATAATGGGGTACTCACTAGAAATAGTGGCGAAAAAATGAAAGCGATCATCTCTTGTATTTTGTGTAAAGGCAACATATCGCTCGTGAACATGACACTTGTGTGTTGCTCGTGTTGGGTTTGGGATATCCTCACTTTGTCACTTGCCTTACTGGGTTTGGGAAATCCATTTTGCCTCTCATCTGATTATACTTCTTCGTCATCATGACCTCTGATCCCATGTTCAGTCAAATGCTTCCAAACTCTGGAGTCATGTCGCTGATATGTTCAAGGAAGTCATATATGCAGCTTTTACCGCTTATACACTGTCTGACCTTTCTACCACATTCTTGAATCAAACTTACCTACTCTACTATATCCTTTGTTTCATGTTGATGATGTGGGATACATTATGGCCCTCCTTCGACGCATCGCTTCCTATCGACTTCAACTCATTATCCAGGAAGATAATCTAGAAATTCCCTTCCAGTAACTTAGAGCTTGCATGCCTCAATGGCAAGTTCTTCCCATTCGATGACAGGTTTATATCATTGGACTTCAATCGAATGATTCTACAGGTGTTCAACTTTAGTTTCATTGTTCACACTCGTGGATTGTACTAATTGTATCTTGAGAGCCATTATCATTATCAGTGGTTTCTCTCATGCCTGTTAACAGTTTACATCATTGACTGGTAATCAAGTGGTTTTCTATCATGTTTGACTTCGACATATCTATTTGCATGCTCGAATTCATACATTGATCAGATTGAGACAGAGCTCAAGACCCTAGGTTCCATCTGATAAAACCTAGGTTGTGTGGAGTCATGAGTAATTCATGATTTTACACATGATTATATGGATGGTTGCAACCATACTGTGGGTCCATATATATGATTCTTTTTATTCAGATGGTTGCGTCCATACCGTGGATTCATGCACATGATCCCCTCTATTATGTTGGTTGTGCCCATACCGTGGATTCATGTATTATTATATGCCTATTCATGTATAATTAGGCATTTTTATATCAGAGATATCGGATATGTATATGTATATGCTTGATTTGTAGGTCTCCTGGCGATGTTTTTTCGGTCTTTGCCTTGACTTATAAAGAATTTCACCCATCACTCCCAATTTGGCTTCATGCTTTAGGGGGCATCTATTACACAGTATTTTGTCACACCTCATGTTCACTTCCTGTTCCACATCCCCAAGTGCCAAATGACAATTGTGAAGTGTAAGCATCATGAAACACATATTGAAACATCCTCGGAGAATGGAAGAAAAACTTCCATGAGTCAATTCTGGAGAAGGTTGACTGAAACCCTAAATTTTAAGACCAATGCTCTTTGCTCCACTTCTTGCTCGTGCTAATGGTAGATTGCAGTCCTTTGACCTAGCGCTGCCAACATGGGTTTTGATAAGGAAACCTACATTGAATCTCTTCTGGCAGGTTTTCTCAAAATGGAGGAGAAGCTTCGTATGCTATAAACTTCGAGAAAAAACAAGCTGGATGTTGTTGGGTAGAGATATGGTCAAGATCTTTCATTTGGAGCTCTTAATCCTACCTTTAAGGGCCTTCCCCTTGATTTGTGGACCTTCCTCCCTCTTTTGTGGATCCATAACTCCCTCTCCCTTCCTATAAATCAAATCCCCTCCATTCTCAATGGTTGGTCATTGATTGCATGCATCCCTATGCTGAGATTATGCCTAAATGATGCCCTTATAACTTGGAGAAGGAGTGCTTGAAGAGTCTTGGCTTGGACTTGGACATGCACCAAAAGGAGGTCTCCAACATCACGGCAATGGTTGTATGCTTCCCTTTTTTATTCATTAATATATACATTTGATGTTCACTTTCCATAAATGTCTAAATATTTATGCATTCAGCTTGATACTCCTTAACCTATCAAGTATTTTATGTTTGATATATACTATGTATTCTCTTGTATCTTTTATTGTCTTTTGATCTCTTTCGTAGGTACTCAGATGTAAGAAACAAGAAAGGAGTGAGCCTGGAAGCTAAGGGATTGGAGCCATCACCAAAGGACTGAGAAATTAGCATCATAGTGAGGTAGGTTTCTCTCTCTATGTGCATTTTTAAACATAAGCTAGGAAAGTCTACATTAGTTTGTTCAGTATGTTGCTAGACCCACTCATTGGGCTAGAGAGATTGCCTCTGTCCACAGAGGGTATTTATATTCACAACATGAAGAGTTATAATTAATATGCAGCAATGTAATTCTCTTGGACCATTATCTTCATGTAAGGAGAAACTTCACCAATATGCAACTTCAAGTAATCATCCATAAGATCCATGTCTGCAATTCACCCATCAACGATATCCCATGAAATAGACATGTAGTATGTATATAGCTTTTCGTCAATGAGAGATGCCAAAAATAGTAAATCATGAACTCACCATCATCAATCAAGCTTTGTTAGTAACCCATATCCTTGATATTATATCATCAAGATCAACATGATCTATATACAAAGAGCCACAATCCTCAAGCAACATATCATATGTAGAATAACATATACATGCATCATCACCAAGTGTGCAAACAAAGAGAATTTTCTAAATCTGATCAATAACATCATTGACCAGTGTCATATGCATACATAAGCATCATTTGTAACTTTTGCATTATGACAACAACTTAGTATGCAACTTAAGCAATATATAGTCATCATCCAAGACTTCATCATTAGTAATGACAACAACAAATGTGTCTTCAACAACAACAACAATAATTCACCAATGATATATTTACTTATCATGAACATCATTATGCAACAAGGAATGCTCAAGAAATCATAATGCCAACAATGTAATATTAGAAGCATAGAAAGTGCTCCCCCTAAACCTATGCCAACTAGTCACTGTCAGGTCTAATCATATCCAACTTCATCAAACAACAAATCCATTAAAAGAACCAAAGAAACAATGAAATATTGTAGCAACTCATAAACCATCATAAACCAATATAATTTACAAGTAGCATTTGAGCATCAACAGACTGTAACTAATCAATATCATAACCAAAAAGCAAAATAATAACTAATTAAATCATGTTAGAAACTCTCTCTAAGTTTGTCCCACTGTTTCTTCATATCATAGAAACATACACGACTGTCTAGTTCAAAACTCGTGTATATATGCGACTATCCTTCATAAAATCCATGTACATAAAGTAAAATGCTGAATTTTCATAACCATAGCTCCCCCCTGAGCCTGTACTAAATGTTCATGTTCATTGTTACTGCATTAGATGCATTGTCAGTAATATAAGAAACATGAATATCAAAAAAACATGGGAATCATCATAAAGATATACATAGTTATAGATCCCCCTGAGATCATACATCACTGGTCCTAAGGACCTAATAATCATCTCCTGCTCTAGAACAGGTCATGTACCTCACATCATTTTTGTAGTCACTCTGACAATTATTCTTTTAAGAACAATGTACTGTGGTAGAGACCATCTTTTTTATTTTGAATCTGAAGAAGAGGAACTATCCCTCTCATTTCTGCTTGAATTCTTCTCTACAAACACATATAATTTGTCTGGATTTCTATATCCTCTTGCTATGATCTTTCTAGTTTCTTCATCTATAACTTTGCATTTGGTTGATTTAAACACAATTATATTTCCTTTCTCTGCCATTTGACCTACAATTAGAATATTTTTCTTAAGCCCTTGAACTAATAATGTATCAACGAATCTTCTATATTTACTAATTTTGGCTCTACCTTTTCCCAAAACTTTTGTTGGGGCATTATTTCCAAGAATAACCTTACCATATTTTTTTTTCCTGAGAAACTCAAACTTGTTCTTATCTCCTGTCATGTGATGAAAGAATTTGATGTCTATGTACCATTCTTCTTCATTTTCAAACAAGCAGAGAGCAAGACCACACCTTATTTGTTCTTCTTATTCTGCTTATTATGAGAAATGTTGGTGGATCCATCTTTCTCAGGTCTTTTGACATCAATATTCTTATATGATTGCTTGCCATGTTGTCTATGGCGATCCATTGATTTGTTCCTGCATTCTTTGTTATATGCCCAAATTTGTTACAGGCATAACATATTATATGACCAGAAAAGGGAGTAGAGGAATCATAATATTTATGTTTCATATTCCTTTTATTACAATCAATAGATTTGTGACCAAATATGTTGCAAGTAAAACAATATCCCTTGAAGAAACCTGAGTACTTGGGAACTATTGATCTTCTTGTGAAGTGATTACTTTCTTGAGATTGAGACAATCTACTTCTACAATTGGTTGCAACATGTCCATAATTATGACATATAAAGCATTCAACGTTATTGATCTGAGGAGAGAATTGATTAATGTTTCTATTATTTGGAGCAAATGTTTTTTTTTTTTTTAGAATTCATCTTTCTTGGATATAGATCTGGTTTACTTCTTATCTCTTAAACATGTTTCATATTTTGTATCCTTCAAGATCCTTGCACAAGCTTGTGAATTAGATTCTCCTTTTACAATTTCATAAAAACCAAGACCAAATTTAATGGAAGGAGACCTTTGACTACTAAGAATGTTATCTAAAATCATAGTACTATCTTGAAATCTTAAGTCTTTATATTTTTCTTCTAATTTACCTTTTAGAATGTTTACCTCAACCTCCATTCTTTGGTATTGCTCTTCCTTTTCAGGATGCTTGTTTCTGATTCCTTCTTCAAGCTTTCTTCATGCTTCCATTTTCTCCTTTAATTTGATAATATCTTCCTTCATACCATTCTCTTGTTCTTCAAATGCTTGAAGTAACTCTTCATTATGCTTGTTTGACTTTTCAAGATTTTCTCTTATAGAGACAATCTCTACTTTAATACCTTCACAATATTGTTTAGATTCTACTACAACATTTACTAATTTGATATGATCCCTGTTATCACATTCTTGCAACTTATCCTTAAGATTGTTAATCCTTTTAAAGACAAAAGTAATTTCTCTTACAAGATTAAAGACTTCCTCTAGCATGTATTCTTCTGAATCAATGACTCCACCTGACATAACATACTCATTTTATTTAAAAACATGATTATCTATTGGTTCTGATGAACAATCTTCCTTTTTTTTTCCTTCATGAATGGCCTACAATTTATCCCATGCTTCTTTTGCAGTTTCATAATGCATAACTTTTTGTAATGCTGAATCAGGTAGGTTCCCAAAGGTTTCATTTAAAGTTGCATTATTCTTTTGTAATTCTTCACTTGATGGATGAATTTTAGTGCAACCATTACATACTAAATTCTGAACATTAGATCCTAGATTCATTAACTTAGAATTCATTCTTTTTTTTTTCCATTCGTGATAGTTATCATCACTTAGCATAAACATACCTTTATTATCCATTGTTTCTCACTTGCCTTGTTCTTACACTTCTAGGGTCATCCTTTTTTAATATGTTACCTATTTAGAATGGTTACTTTCACTTTTACCCATGAGAACAAGTTCAGTTGATTCATAGCCATCTTCACTATCATTACATAGACAAGGAAATTGACCACAATTAGAACAAAAACCCATATTTGATATTTCTTTGTTACTATCTTCTTCATTCTCGATCAATATAAAGTGAGGTGCTCCCAAAGTTGAATATTTTTTGACGTCTATGACTATCACTGCATCTGATATATCACTATCACTACCACAATTTTATGGCTCCTTCCTTTGAGCTCTTATTCTTTCCCATCATCCTTGATCCACTCCAAGCGGTTAAGCTTCAAATTAAGTCACCAACTTTGATACCAATTAGTGGGAAAAATACTAAGAGCGAGTGGGTGAATCAATATTTTAAACAAATTTCAACTTTTCGTTTCTTATTCAAATTTATGTATGTTAGTGTCATTTAGTAAACCAACGTATGTGCACGACTATAATGAACACAAATAGTGTATATCTAGTTAACTAATTTTTCATTCATTTCATCATTTGTTTCACTTTAACCAGTGTATCATTACTTCATTAGCCTTTAATTAAACAACAACCATGAGCAGTAAGAACATATTAAATCATCACACATAAGCAACACAACAACACATGAGGACACCAAGATTTTTAGGTGTAAACTTAATGTAGGAGAAAATCACTGTTGTTGTCATCTATGTCTTCATTTTTTATTATAAAGGAAAAAATATTACAATCTTGTATTGGATCATACTCATACCAGCACGCAGGCACCCACCTGCAGAAGGCTACAACCTTCTCTCATTCTCCAACACCTACTAGAAGGGAGCTCCAACCCCATGATCTCGTTTATTGGCTCCTACCGGAAGGGAGCTCCTACCCCCTGTACAAATTCTACAACTACTACTGGAAGGAAGTTTCAACTTCCTCACTGAAGGCTCCAACCCTCCGCACCTATATGGACCACATTTCATAATATTTCATACTGGATCCACCTGACTCAAAACATCAAACTTGTATGCCACTTTTCATCATATTTTTAGACTTGACCCACTTCAATCGTTTAAGCCCAATATCAGATAACAATTCTGTAACCAATCACTATATAAACTCACCCAATCATTGAACTAACAGAATCATCAAATTAATCACTGAATAATAATCAACCAATGCAACTATATCAAACCAATTCATATCATATCATATTACTACACAACCATTCACAGGTATAGCAAACCATATATTGTTCATCACAAAAATTTGATCTTGTCACTGCAAACCCTGATCAATCATATGTTAAAAGGTATACACTACTGTTCTGAATCACACTCTTGTATGTACTTACTTCACTTGAAGACTACCTGCATACAAATATCAAGACATAGACTATTGAGATTTTTGTGAAGTTGAATCACTGGATCAGACATTGAATATTGAATCACAACATATACATCAATACTAGCTCAATCACTAATCAATATACCAAGTCTTATTCAACCTAGTCAATATTGTCAAACACAAATTATCATGATAGAGACATCATTGACAAACAAAAAAAAACGTAACATAACTTATCAAACATCATCAAGAGTTCATACTCAAAAACCCTAATATATATACACGATTTCTACAAAGAACATCTGCATCTGTATGTGCTTCTTATTCTTAACACCTGCGTACAAATTCTGAACTTTCACAGAATGTATCCAGAGGCAAATCCACTTATGTACGCGATTTCGTAAAGACAAACCAACATATATATTTGTAATCACTAACTCATTCCTTCGCTGGAATCACAACACGCACTCCGCAAACCTTATTGTCACACATTCATGTTATAGTATCATTACCACCACAAATCTATCATTGTTAGTCATAATCATAAAAGATCAAGCAAGCATATTCATTAGTCTCCACTATACCTTCATATCTATTAGATCCGAACCTCTTCCATGTTCCTTGGTGCATACATGTTTTAGATCAGATTACACATTAATAACCCATGACTTGCACACTTAACACTTTGATCTCCATCTCCTTATATAGCCTTAGCCTTAACCTTAGCCTTAGCCTTAGCCAATACCTTAGGCCAATCCCTTAGCAATGACGTTGGTATTTTTTTACGGGATCTATTAGTCATTGTCACACTCATTACTGTGAGCCAATACCATGGTAAAGAACCATGGTATTCAAAATACCATGGTACGGATTATGTACATGGCTTCTCTTCACCATACCTGCATATGTACACTGTCTTTCTTCATAGGACCCGCATATACTTTCTCAAACTTTATCTTTACGATCCATGTGTTGTTGAACTAGCATTCATTTGTTCATATCACATGTAGTATCTGCATAACCTTCATGTTGACATGTCTATCAAGAAATTTTCCATCAAAGGCAACACATTAATCATAATGCCAACAATAATAACATGTATAATTATAATATAATTCATAAGATTTTATATTCATAGATTTTATAGTTATAATAGAAATCATAAGATTTTATGAATATAATCATAGATTTTGTGTAGAAGGTGTTTCATTCACTATTTTATTAAACAATGTTAATTTTTGCACCTCCAACCCAATATGGTAGCAATGTTGTAATGTAAAGCTCAAGAGACAACGGTTCAAATCTCATTGAGTATAGTGTCCTACTATGGTGTGCGGCTCAAGGAGTAGACTCCCCTTATCTGTGAGTCTCGACTCTTGCCAAAATCATAAGAAATTTAGTATATCTGGCTTGTAGGTTGTTGGATGTACTCTTCGTGTTATAGTGGCTACGTGAGTCTCCGCTCTTGCCAAAATCATAAGAAATTTAAGAGTCTCAGCTCTTGCCAAAATCATAAGAAATTTAATATATCTGGCTTGCAGGTTGTTGGATGTACTCTTGGTGTTATAGTGGCAGCCACGTGAGTCTAGGCTCTTGCCAAAATCATAAGAAATTTAGTATATCTAGCTTGTAGGTTGTTGGATGTACTCTTGTTGTTATAGTGGCAACTACCAGGATTGATCTTGGGTCTCCCTTAGATTAGGCCTCAACACTTATCCATTCACCACATGTGTCAAAAAAAAAAATTGGCCCATGGTATTGAAAACCCATGATATAGTATTCTTGTGGAATGTAGCCTATTTAAAGGGAGAAATTAAACCAACCTAGATTCATCTTAACTCTGGACCTACCAAGCGCTGAAAAAGATCAAATTTCTTTGACATGCAAAATTCTTTTTAGAATGAAAAAAATTGATCCTTTAGCATTTAGTAGATCCAAAATAAAAATAAATCTAAACTAACATTATTAAAAAACTCTCCAATATATCAAATTTAAATTAATTTATAAAATATATTAAATTCCTAGGATAAACACTAATCATTCCATTAATGATTTTTTTTTTACATATCACTAAACATTCAAATCACAGGACTCAAATTGCATAATAATTTCAATAATGAGTATGAAAGGCTTCGTAAATAATTTCAACTACGAGTTTCAGAAAGGTCGGTTGTCAATTCACGTGAAACCTATTTTTAAGATTGGCCCAACCAATCCTCATTTGGTTGAATGGTTTAATCACATGGGTAAACGGAACCGGATTATAAACTCCTAAAATTAAAACTATGGGGTAGTCGGAACAGGATTACAAAGCAACTCGTAAAATTAAAACTAATAAGAATGAAGGTTTCTATATTTTAACAAAATCAGGAAAAAAAATTCAACCCATTGGAAAAAACCTCGTTACTATTTATGAAATCGCCTCAATGGAGCACCAATACCAATCAAAGGAAGTGAACGATACACTTCCTACGGTTTGGGTAGGTAGATTAAAAAAATTAAATAACAGAAAACTACCTTTTTTTAAGGGTGAAATATTGGTATTTCTAGAAATGAATTAAAAATAATTAAAATAATATTTATATTAATAAATTAATAAGATTTTATATCAACAATTATTTAAAGTATATTATTAACGAAAAATAATCATGTCTCTAGTAAAAGTATAAGAATCAATTTCATATTAAGTTTATATAAAATTTTATAAAAGAAAATAAAATATAATTGAAGTTAAAAAATTATTTTTTTTTGTTAGCATAGAGATATCTAATTTGTTTCTTGTTGAGGTTACAATTGCCATTAAAAACTCTAATTTTATGTTCAAGTCTAATTTCATTGTTCCATTTGAGAGTAATATTTATATAAAATATATTAATTACATAAAGAATATTTGTAAGTATAGGCTATAAAATAACATTAATTTATGCAACTTTCGATATATAAGAAATAAAAAAATTTAAAGATTATATATATATATATTCCCCTGGGAAAATCAAAAATATTTCATTAATAATCGGAAGAGTCTGTGTATACATTCTGTATTAGTTTACTTTCATAAGCCGCACTACCACGCAGGGTATGCTTTCAGTGTACTATCAGTATGCTGTTCAAAAAAGAGCAAATGAATAGATCCTGTAAGGACAGGATCCAACAGAATAACAGAAAAAATAAAAAAAAAAGTAAAGATAATAAATGTTCCAGCAAGCTTATTCTTTTCTTCCCTTCTTCTTCTCTACCCGACGCCATCCTCCCGAATCAGCTATGGGTGTAGTTGTAGCTAGTTGGTTTCCCATGGTGATCATTTGTTGTTCTTTGTCTGATTCTGAGCCCTCCGAGCTGTGGGTTCTCTTTATGCCACTAATTTCCATTTGTAGCTCTTGATGTAGTTCTGTAATAATCAGCCCCGTTTGAGTTGAAAGGTTTTTTGCTTCCTGAGTTTATTTCTGTCCCATTTGAGGTTCTGGTTCCATGTGGTTCTCTGGAGGGTCCTCCTTGATATCCTCTTCTTCCAATGGCTCTGTGTGTTGCCAGCCTTTGGGTTTTTTTTGTTGTTTCTTAGCTTTCCTGGAGTCCCTTCGCGCTGATGGACACTCATTTTGGAGATGCCCTGTCTGCAAACAGTTCCTGCACCGGAATGCTGTGTTTTCGTAGTCGAGCGGCTGTATCCATTGGGTATTGTTGAAGTTTAGCTTGATGTGGTCTGGTAGCCCCTGACTCAGATCCACTTCTACGCATATTCTGGCGAAAGTAAAGATACCCTTGACTACCCTGTCTTCATCCATTTTTAGGAATTTCCCTAGAGAATTTCCAATGGCGGTTAGCACTTTATGATGCCAGAAATGCAGTGGGAGCCCGTGAAGCCTCACCCATACTGGCATGGTTGAGACTTTCATTGTATTAGCATTAAAACCCGGGTACCAGGGGGTTGTGAAGAGGCCAACACTGCCCCAGAACCATGGCCCCTGATTAATAATACTGTCTCTTTCCTGTTCTGTATCAAATCTAACTATGAAAAACCCTTTAGGGCAGAGATAAATTTCGCAGTTTGATGTCCAGGTTGTGTAGATCCATTGATGCAGGGCGTCTGATTTTGGCCAGAATCCATTGAATCTACATATGACTGCTGTATTTGTTAAATCAGTATGCAGGTTAATTACCTCTGGTATTGTTACCTGGAGAGTTGGTGATTCTGGCATTTGCTCGACGATATAGGGTCTTGGCAATTCCGAGGTTGGTGTTGCTTTGCTTCCCCTTTTTTCTTCCTTTCCTTTTACTGCATCCCGAAAGGAACCTGTGTTTTTAGAGCTGGTACCAGAGCTTCCACCACGCAGTCGGAGGGTTAGGTTAATGGTTGAATCGTTAGCTATACCATAATGCTGCAGGGTTTTGTTATCTTGCAGATTGAATCCTGAATAAATGAGATTTTGTAATTGTTCTGGGAATCCATGGCGGTCCTGTATTTCCTTTTTTAACTCCTGTATGCCTGTTGCTTTCCTGAGCCGCATACAGTAGTGCTTTCCTTCCATCAGTTTTATGAAGATCTGAATCAGTTCTGTATCGGTATAGGTTTGATCGATGCTGTGGAGCTTTTGTTGATCCAGATTTATATCCCTGCGTGGTGGATCACTTCTGTGGTCTTTATCTTGAAGCATGACCGAAGTAAGATGGGTTTGCCAGTCTGATCGGAGGCGAGTTGCCATGGGAATGCCCCAGATCTGGTCACCCTTACTCTGTTTGGCTCCCACACACACGGCCCTCTCCATTGATACAGATCGCCGAGAGTATTGATAGAGGGAATCCAGATCCGTCCTGGGTGATGCATCCTGTACCAGAATTCGGGAAAAAAATTCTAATCCCTATCTGTATTGATCCAGATCTTGAGGCTGCTCTCTGGTGGTAGATCCGGGCCAAGTCTGAATGGAGAGGCCATACTCTGCGCATCTATTTGGTGCATGAAGCCGAGAACAGTGATGAAACGCACACAGATCCAATATGTGGTACAGGATGCCGCAGATCGGTGAGAATGATAACCATTCGGAGCTCCAAGATAGGAGAAAATCCAGATCTACGCCAATAATATACAGAGCATCGTTCTGATATGCAATGAACGGGGTGTTTCTTCGATACCTTGAACGAAAACTACAGTTTGTCGTCCTGCAAATTCCATTGTTGCAGATAACCCCTTCTCCGCCGAGCTTGTCTGCTAGGTTCTGGTGATATCCTGTGTGGCCATTCGAAACCCTTGTTTCGTCCCAGTGATTTGCTTCGATCTTCGTCTTCATTTTTGACAGATCTTGGCGTATCGGGGGTTTGTTTTGTTCTGGATTCGCTTGGGCCAGATATTGTGGAGATCGGCGCGCGACCATGGATCTGGATCCTCCATGCGCTAAACCGTCCAGAGGGCCCGAGGAAGAGTAGCAGATGCAAACCATTTGGGCCATCTCCGGATTCAATCCCGTATCTCCTTGCTTCATCATGTATGTA
>APFE031044417.1:15454-68889 GCA_000404065.3 Pinus taeda | reverse complement strand
AATGATATATAATATATACACAATTGACATTAAAATATTTTACATAACATGTACATCTAGACATTTTATGCCACAAATTAAAATAGTGTTTTGTTATTAGCATATTTTTAAGTATATATCAATACGAATTGTTATTAAAATATTTTATCAATAACCAAATTATAAGATTTAAGCATCTTAGTCAGACATTTTTTTTACTTCTAATTACTTTACAATATATTCATTTTTTATTTATTATAGCCGACATTATTTTTCTATTTAGAACATATCTTTTAACTTTTATTTTTATTTTAAAGGGGAACCCAAGGGGACATACTTACAGATCATCCCCTCATACTGGGTTGTAGAATGAACCTCTCTGCTCAATTAAATATTTCAATATGCATCTTGACCAAAAGATTTGGATATTATATATTCTTTCTAATTCAAAGTATTATAGAGAATTGTATTTCCTTCAATGTTCAATATAAAGTTTACCATGTATAAGAATTAATAATAAAAATAATTCTATTATTATATAAAACAAGTGAAAATAAAAATATTATTATTAGTGTGTTGTTCAAAACTAACATAGATTAATTTTAAATTTAGATCTGCCAAGACGAATCAAATCTAATACAATCAAATCTCTCAGTTGCAAACCTTTCTTCATTAGGTCCATATTTGTAGCTAACCTCTATAACCTTTCCTCAAGTTTGTACTCAAAAAGAGGTTTGCATCATGATAGATTAGATCCCTCTCAATACTTGGTAGATCTAGAGGTAATATGGTTATAGATGTAAGATGGAAATACACTGGTTAAAAACAAGGTCAATCATGTTATTATTGAAGAATAATATTATCCCTATAATTTAAAATAATTAATGTTAACTAATCACTACTAAAATTAATTAAGAAAATAATTAATAAATTAAGTAATAATTATTAATGTTAAAAATAATAAAAATTAAGAAAATTAACTATTACTAATTTATAATAATTAAGTATTCATTATGTCGTAAGGCATTCCTATGTGAAGAACTCCCTTAGGGTACCACTTTGCATCGTCGAGTACCGTTCGATCAATTGTTAGACAATTAAAAGCTTTTCGGTCATTGGATCCCACCACCTATCAATTGTCTTCAATCACTTGAACTATAAGTGGATTTCTTTATTTCCATTACCTACCTTTTCCATTGCACCAGAAAAGTGTGGAGCTTTTTGCTTTCAGTGGAAGAGGTTTTTGTGTTCTATGGTTTTCAATTTGAGTTATGTGGTCTTGTTTCTCCATCAATGGAGGCAGGGCATTGTCGAGAATCATGCTAGTGGGTCTAGGCATGATGGGCCATAACCTAGCCCTCAACGTCGCAGAGGAAGGATTCTCGATCTTTGTCTACAATCGCACAACGAGTCGCATCGATGAAATCCTGGAGCATTGGGAAAGGTAGGTCTTTGAGAAGGGTTTGTTGTTTTTGGGAATGGGGTCTTTGGTGGTAAGGAGGGGTGCTCCATGGTCCATCGCTCATGCCCGATGACACCATCTAGGCTCACAAGTGAGTGAAAACATCTCTCTACAACTCATTTTGTAACTCTGTTTATATTCGCTTGCCCACGAAGTCATCGTCCTCCTCCTCCTCTTGGTGGAGGTGGAATCCTTAATCTACTATTCCACATTTCTTGTGTTGAGATGCCTCTGGTGATTTCTTAGGCCCTGCTTGTTACAGGAGCAACACACTCAACTTATTTTCCCAGATGGTGAAATACATGGAAATGGTGGATGTGGTTATAAGGATTTTTACCAAGAGCTCTAGGTGCCATTTTTTTAAGGGCTAAAATGATGTGATTTGTATTATTTCACAAAATGGTGCATGTAGTGAAACATTTAACCTACTTTACCTTATAAATATTTGGATTAGGAAGGTCATGAAGAAAATCAACAACCTTGGTCAATTTTGTTGGTGTATGCTATATTCTTAAGTTTCTGGTTCAGTAAATTGCATATTGTAAATAGTTTTTGATGTGTGAGGTTGTTGTTTATAGATGTTACTATAATTTGAGCAAGCAAAAAAATTATGTCTAGGGGCTACGAAGTGTATGTTTCTCAAAACATGCGCAGAGGAGTCTAATATCAAAGAAAAAATGCATAGTTCTAAATTGTTCCTTAAATACCCCTTTAGTCCTTTGTAGGTTAGGTTTTTATAAATCAATGAAATTATAGGTTGCCACAAATTGCAATGTAATGTTTTTGCCTTCAGAGAAACTACCATAATGTGATCTTTATATTCATTCAATCCCTAGGCTTATTAATGGATTTCCATTGATGTTACTTTTCTATAATTTGTCTTCAAAGATTCAGGGTGAGATTGCTTGTTGTTGCATTGCAGATGAGATTAGAGGTGTAGGGTCAAAAGGTTAAAATGCATGTTAAGTGGGAAGAAAGTGAATGACATTATTCGGGAGATGCAAATGGCAGAGAAAAAGTGTGTTGTGAAGAGGAGCTCTTGCATCCATTTCATGGTAGTTCACTTTGACATACTTCCTTTTTCATTGTGAAGATTACCAATTGAAACAAGAGGAGATCTCGCAACCATTGCATGGTATCTCACTTTGTCTTATTGCCTTTTCCTTGAAACTGTTTAATTGTTGAAACTGTCTAATTGTTTGATTGCTTAAATATTCTAAATATATGTAATTATTTCCTATATTGTACTATAAAAACGATCCTAGATAGATTTTAGAATTGAAGGTCTATAAAACATAATATTTGTAATGAGTTTTGCTTGTGCATTGAGATCCTTGCCTAGGTTGTGCTACAATTTTTGCATATTTGTAATTCATATTTTACATTTTTGTAAGCAATGTATCTTAAGGTTTGTTTTGATTGCATAATCATATATGTCCATCCATGGTGTTTTTGGATATTCTCGTTTGTTTTTTTAGTGACAAAGGCCAACATCCACGCTAATGGAATTTAAATTCTAGATTATAGCAAATGCGTCATCAGTTGGAGGGAGGTTGGTGTTGGTGGAAATGGTTGGCTCAGAAAACATCAGATAGGTTGGGATAGGGGTAGAGCCAAATATGCAGGTTCTTAGTTCTCACTCTTTCTCTCTCACTTCTAAACACACATACACACATTCATGCATCTCATGTAATAACTATATGGCTATAAAAAGTAATGTGTAGCTCCATCTTGTTGATGAGACAGGTAAAATAAATAAAGGGAATGGGGCATTGAAAAGGGTTGTAGAGGCTACAACGAATGGTGATGCTTACATTCTTTACAGGGACATTAAAATTACCATGCTTATCCAAGTATTGTTGTCTTCTAGACCTATGCATTTATTCATTTACAATAGGAGGATTTTTGTAAATTTCTCTTCTTTTTCAAGATTCTTTCGAAGTGGTTCAGTCAATTCAACATGGGTGCAAAACCATAGAACAAATAAATCTCTTGATGAGGATTGGATAGGTAGGATGTCATTGAAAGGGTGCTTTCTTGTCATACCCAAAACTTCTTTTGAAGGTGAGAGGATTGTGAAACCTACATTGGGGGCTCTAAAGTAGACTAAGAAGGCAATGGGAAAAAGGGAAATGTTGAGAAAGAGGATCGTGTGGTTGAAAATATGTATGAAATTTTGAAAAGTGAAGCCAATGATTTGAAGTTTATAGTGGAAAATTTTGATAAAGATCCTAGAAATATAGGTTGTCGCCTACCAAATGAAGGGGATTCTTTTACCTTCATCCTATAATAAGAAATAGACAATGTCTCCAACTCATATTTATCTTATACAAGAGATCCAAGAAAAGAAGATACATATCATCAATCTCAATATCTGAAAATGGAAGATGGTGATAATTATATCTTCATCTGCACAGAAAACTGCATTAGTACAAGGTATGCCTTTAATGTGTCTCTTCATTGTCATGGAATTGGTGTTTTCATATATATGTGATTGTCACCTTCAAACTGCATAGAAAAATACATTAGTATAGGGGTTTCCTTTAATATATATTTTCATTATCATGGAATTAGTTTTTTCATGTAAATGTGATTGTCACTTTGAAAGACTTTGGTTAATGATATCATCTTAAGGAGTGAGGCCACCAGGTTTTGAACCAATGTCATTATCATCGAAACATCCTAGGATGCCTCAAGATCACAACTTGCCAGACAACTCGTGTGCATAAATCATGTCTTAATGCTAAGGTGATTAAATCCACAACACAGAACTTAGTTTACTTTGGCACGTGTTTTATGCACATGTTGGATGTGGTCTACCCCAGTCTACTTTTTTTTATGTATATTTGGATTATTATTGTAGAGGTGAAATATTGTTCTTGTCAAGAATTTGTTTCAAGTTCAATTTGTGTAGAGTATCTTTGTAAATTCTCTATTTTTAATTTTATACCTATTCAATGTCAATCTCATCCAATTCCCTTGAAAAAATTCTGAAAGTTAGATTTCAAATTTATATTTTATGCATATATTAATAGTTAGATAGGAAAATTTTATTTTGATATGACGATGAGATGGCATGTACTTTTTGAAGGGATAACCAATACCACTAGAAGCTTCATAAACCAAGTTATCTCTTAAGTTTGAATCTATGTTTCGTGAAAATCAAGTCAAAGAATCTCCTTAGAGTTTGATTCAGACTCAAACCATACCTACAATTTTAACTTACAAGTCAAATGCAAGTCAAATTCATTCAATGAAACTGTTACTATGATTTTCATTTATTCACAAATTTGATTTTTTGTGGGTTTTTTCTCATGTCCATACTTGTAGAAGTTTTTAGGATTGAAACTATCTAAACCCAATCTTAAGTACTAATAGTTGAAACAAAGAAAAAGTTCCAAGCATTTTTATGGCTTTAATAGTGGTTACAACATGGGGTATCCAGGAGTAGGGTTGATGGTTTAAATATAAGAACTTGCAAAAGTTTAACTCTCTGCCATGAAGGGTTTATGTAACCAAAAAAGAAGAAGGAAGAAACAAGCCTATCTTATAGGGACTAAGTAGCTTGTCACTATGCCTCCCTTGTACCCATGAATTTTAGGCCTCACAAGGGCCTTAACATCATGGAATTCAACATCATGATCAAAACTAAGTTATATTTGCTCTAGTAACTCGGGACCCAATAAAATTGGAAAAAAAAAAATTCACAGATACTATTTGTTTGCACTACATCCCTGCTGAGCCAATGACATAGTTTAGGACCCATACAATTGGTAACATGGAATAAACAAACTTATTTGGAAATAGAGAATATATTGTTTTAAGAAGATCATACAAGGAAATGCATCTTACATTACCATGACTCTACAAATTGAATGATCTCAAAATAAGTGCTAACTCTCAATATTTCATACAGAAGATGGTGATTAATTATAGACAAAATCAAACTAAAGAATCTAGACAAAATATAAAGAGGCTTAAATATGGGAGTAAGGCACATACTCAAAACACAAACTATTTCTTTAAAGTCAAGAAATACTCTAAACCTATTCTCCATGTATGGTTGTCTTCTAGACCTATGCAGTTATTCATTTCCAATAGGAGGATTTTTGTAAATTTCTCTTCTTTTTCAATATTCTTTTGAAGTGATTCAGTCAATTCAACATGGGTGGAAAACCCTAGAACAAATAAATCCCTTGATATGGATTGGACAGGCGGGATGTCATTGAAAGGATGGTTGCTTATCATACCCGAAACTTCTTTAGAAGATGAAGAGGATTATGAAACTTGCATTGAGGAATCTAAAGTAAATGAAAAAGGTAATGGGCAAAAGGGAAATGTTGAGAAAGATGATCCTCTCATGGAAAATATGTCTGAAATTTTGGAAAGTGAAGCAAATGATTTGAACTCTATAGTGGAAAATTTTGATAAATATCCCAACAATACAAGTTGTCACCTACTAAATGAGGGGGATTCTTGTACCTTCATCCTATACTCAGAAACAGACAATGCCTCCAATTCAGATTGCTATTATATAAGAGATCCAAAAAAAGAAGATAAATATTAGTAACCTTAATATCTGCAAATGGAAGATGGTGATAATTATAACTTCATCTACACATAAAACTGCATTTTTACAAGGGATGCCTTTAATGTGTCTTTGCATTATCATGGAACTAGTGTTTTCATATAAATGTGATTCTCACCTTGAAATTGCATAGAAAACTACATTAGTACAAGGTTGGCCTTTAATATATCTTTACATTATCATGGGATTCTTGTTTTCATATAAATGCTATTGTCACCTTGAAAGAGTTTGGTTAATGATATCAACTTAAGGAGTGACGCCACCAAGTTTTGAACCAATGTCATTATCATTGAAACATTCTAGGTTGCCTAAAGATCACAACCTGTCAAACAACTCATGTGCATAAATCACGTCTTAATGCTAAGATGGATAAAAACCACAACGGGAAACTAAGTTTATTTTGGCATATGTTTTATGCACAAGTTTGATGTGGTCTACCCTGGTCTTTATTTTGGTTGGGGAGATTTGGATTATTATTGTAGGAGTGAAACATAGTGCTTGTCAAGAATTTGTTTCAAGTTAAATTTTGGCAGAGTAGCTTTGTAAATTCTCTATTTTGAATTTTATAGATATTCAATGTTAATCTCAGTTAGCTCCCTTGAAAAAAGATTGAAAGTTATATTTAAGATTTAAATTTTATGCATACATAAAAAGTAGACATGTGTATATTGCCACAAATAATATGGACACTAGGTTCTTTGAACCCCTCACAAGTACCTACAAGCTTCACTTTCTGGATGAATTCAGTGACCTTTGGGGTGAGAATAGTGAACAATATAATAAGAATATGACATTGGCTCTTAGAAATGGATTTACAAAGCCTTTTTGCAAGGTTTTGTCCATTCATTTTGCATTAAATTCTTTTTACAAGGGAAGAATTTAAGCCAAAAGTGCATTTTTTGTTATGAGTAGGATATGTAGCATTGTGCTTATTTTTCTTTTATTTTTGTTATTGACCTCTAAGAAGTGTTTCATTCAACATATATTACCTCCAAATTGATTCAAAATTTATGTTATTCTTGGAATAGTATTTGGTAGAACAACTCTAGAAATTTGAATAAGTTTTAGTTCACAATAATAATACAAATAAATGGTGAAGATAAATTTATTTATTACTTTTTGTTAGAGGAAGTAATTTATGTTGCAAGGTAAAGAGTTATTGAGCAGCCAACATCTAGATCACATAACATATCACATCTTCTTCATCTATATTATTTTTCGATATGCTATGCCTTAAGGCGTTTCCTTTGCAACATGTGGTACAATTGCTAGTTGTATATCAAATGTTATCCATGCTAACTTTGGATATGGTGAGTGTTTTTCACGTAATTATATTCATTTATATAATTTTATAGTAAACCAGTCTAGAATCTATCTTAACTTCAGATCTACCAAGCATTGGGAGGGATCTAAAAAAGGTTTACATCACAACGCTTGGTAGATCCGGAGTTAAGATGGATCTAGGCTAGTTTAATTCCCCCCTTTAAATAAGCTATATTCCACATGAATACCATGGGGAAATGCCATGGGTTCTCAATAACATGGGTCATTTTTATTTTTAGGGTTATTTTTATTTTTACTTTTATTTTTTTGTTTTATTTGACTTGAGTTAAAATAATTATATTACATTTATAATTATTTTTATTTTTATATAATTTGACTTAGTCAAAATATTAAACATTACATTACAAACATCTCTACCACACTACAACACTGGACTAGAGAGCACATCTCAATGCAAATAAATAAATTAAAAAAAAAAAAAAACTTTGTAAAATTGATTTCCACGTTAGGAGTGCTTATGACTAGCAAGACTAGCAATTGAACGAGATGTTGCAAAGGAAACAACGTAAGGCATAAATTTGAAAAGAATCGTGACATATATAAGATCATTGAATATAAAGAATAGTAAACAAAATGTCATTCAAAGCTAGAATATAAAGAGAAATCGCTTAGATTATCCCAAATTTACAGGTAAAAATAAGAAGAGGTTTGGTTGTAGACTTTCGGCCCTAGAGACAATGGAAAAAATAGATGACACTATTAAAAGTATGAGCTTCTTAATAGAAAGAATAAATCTTTGCAAGGTTGGTATACAATATATGTTGGTGTACAATTTATGGATACATTATCCTCCACATTTTTATAAAATCTAAATGTGAAACAATATCAAGGCACATATATTTACTGAATGAAACAAAAAGGAGGACATTGTAATCTTACTAAAAAAATGGATGTTTTTTTATTACACCAAGTTCATTCTATATTAAAAATGAAACATTACAATGTAATAAAATTCATATCATTCAAATTTAATCTAAACAAACAAACAAAATTCACCTTATTAGAATAACACCAAAATTATTGATATGTAAAATTATAAAAGGTTATCATATGAAAAAAATTGCCACAGTTGAGATGCAAATACTAATCCATTGAAATTGGAAGATTTAGGTAGTTAGGTGACTCATAAAATGTTCATACATGTCTTGTCTTTAAATCATGGTCTGGAACCAATCATTTTCTGGAATCGATGAATGGGAACAAGCCAACTCTTCATTCTTCTTGCATTCCAAAACCAGAATTTAATTATAAAATTAACTCTCAAGAAAAAATTAAGTAAAACAACCATTAGGGAAGATTCCAAAGACAACCATCCTAACATGAAGTACACAATTTTAAGTATTGAGATATAGAATCCAAAAGTTCATTAATTTGTCAAGGACTAGTTCTTTTTTCTCGTGAATGGAATTTTGATCTATCCATGTTTCAAGTACTGAATTTCGTTATGCTTGAATGCAATAACAAAAATCAATAATAAAGGCTACCCACTTGAGCATGATGCCCCAAAATTTATGAGGAGCTTATTAAGACTCTATCATTATGGAACCATGTCCTCCACCTTTGTATCTATAATTCATGCAATTGTAATATAAGTCATACAATTGTAATGCATCAATTCATTCATTCCATGAGGGATGGAGTTTTATTGAAAGTATAACTTTAAAGCCTAGTGTTGGTCTGTGGGGGTCATTATTTAGTTCTTTCAAACTACATGGCAACATTGAGTGGGAAAGTATGCAGCGGACCACCTATTAAACATAGACCCAAAACATGTTGGTCGTTATGTGCTGCTTTCAAATATCTAGTTGACAGGTGGGATGATGTAGAAAAGTTCAAAATTCTAATTAGAAAAGGAAGATTGAAAAAGATAACATGATGCAGTTTGATTAAGCTAAATAATAATATTGTTGCATTTCACATTGGAGACAAATCTGAATGATCAGTTTTATATAACCATTCAGATTTTTGTTCAGTGTCATACATTTAATATCTCCACATACTAGTAATTTTAAATGTGTGTCCTTGAGACAAAGCATGATCAATTTCGCTGGCCTGTTTCAACCGTCATTGCAAAGTTACTTAGATTGTGAGCTTGAAAGAAACTGTGGTGCGAGGAATTTCGAAAATTTAAAACTTGGTGTTATATATATAAATAAATTGTGATGTTGGGAATTTTGAAATTTTAAAACTTAGTCTTATATATATGCAATGAAATTTAGCAAATTTACACAAATATACAGAAAACAAAAATGAAGATTTATTCACATTAAGAATCATGATGGTTAAGATGGTCAAGTGTTAGGATGAGAAGCCTATAGTACTATTTCAAAAACAATTATGGTATTAGGATTCAATGAAAGGACCTGGTCTCCCTTATATTCTTTGATAATTGTTAAGAGCAAGATTTCATTGTAGTATTGCAAAACCTCCACCATCTATGTGTCTGTGCCATAGCATACTATTACTTTTAAATTATGTCAGATGTGGCAGTTTGTGGTGCCATTCTAAATTCTGACAATACCAATCATTCAAAAATTCCTTATCACGTCTTGTCAAGAGCTTCAAAAATGTGTGGGAGAGTGTCCAATTTGTGAAAGGAAAAAGTCTGGTCTAGGATGCTGAAAATAAGTTCTTGGATTGAGCACTTAGTAAGGAAGTTGCGTATGCCTTTGTTTTGAGTAGATTGTTTGATTGTATTACATTTAACATTAATATTTTTATTTTTTATTTTTTTGGTTCAAATTAGGCTATAGTTAGATCGCATCCTTTTTCATCTATACTCTTCCTCCATATGCGCTACCCACTTATGGTGTGTTTCCTTTGCAACATCTGGTGCAAACTAATAGTTATTTAAATTAATAGTTATTTATTGATAAATAATTTTTTTTCTATCCTCAAAATTATGAAATTCTTACTATTAGCTAATTCTATCATGAGAACTTTGACCATGGGTTTAGTGTACCTAACATTGACAAATAGCAAACAAAATTTAATAACAACTTTGATAACATTTTTCTTAATGGAAATCCAAAGAGTAGGTTCACACTTAAGTAAGAGTGGGTTGTTAAGTAAGAGTGGGTGAGGATCCAATGCATCAAGGGAGTAAGTTGACAATTAGGTAGTCAGTGGGTGAGGATCCAATGAATCAAGGGAGTTAGTTGAAAATTAGGTAGTCATTGGTAGAGATTTTGTTGACAATTAGGTAGCCCTTGGTAGAAAGTTAGTTGACAATTAGGTCGTTGTTGGTAGAGAGATTTTACTGCTAAAAACGTTGACAGTTAGGTAGTCGCTAGTAGAGAGTTAGTTGATAGTTAGGTAGCTATTGGTAGAGAGATTTTACTGCTAAAAATATTTCAACCCTTTAACATTCAATCTAATAATTGTTAACAATGCCCAACATTGTAGAGTGGCAGCCTAGGGAAGTTAAAAATGCCCAACATTGTAGAGTGGTAGCCTAGGGAGTGAAGTTAACAATGCCCAACATTTTAGAGTGGTAGCCTAGGGAAATTAGTCCCTGAAGTTATTCAATTTAACAATGCCCAACATTGTAGAGTGAGAGTGTAAGGAAGTTATTCCCTAAAGTTATTCCAAGAAGAACACCTTTCCCCTTAAAAATTAGCTTTTCTGTTCATTCCATTGAAAATTCATAAGGCACAATGATGTTGAAAATAGCATGAAAAACTCGTCAAATTTTGGTATTTGTCTCTTCAAATACTTCATCATATAGTCTGAACAGTATGAAAAACTCCACAAATTTTTGAATTTGTGTCTTCAAATACTTCATCATAAAAAAATATTCAAAAATTGTAAAGTTTTAGAATAAAATATCTCTAAAGCTTATCTATTTTCTCAAAATCTGTCCAACTCACAACTCTTCATACTAAAGCTTTCAATGAAATCATAGCAAACTCAAAAACCTAATAAATACTTTAAAACTCAAATCTCTTCTTAAAAAATAAAATCTTTAAAACAAAGTAATAATAATAACAGTAAATGTAAAAGATATTTTTATAGCTAATGTGTTTAAAACAAAGTAATAACAATAACAGTAAATGTAAGAGGAAAAATTGCTTAAACAAATTCAACCATTGTAAAATAAAATTATATATTAATAATACATATATATAAAATTTATAAGGGATAGAAATTGGTTTGAATTGGATTTAATATTTATCCAATTTCAAATTCAAACATTATGAAAAAAAATTAAGAATCAAATCCACACTTAAAAAAATAAATTATTCCGAAAAACATCCCAACTAAACTGAAGAAGAAAATACTCCGACGCAGAAGCCATTCCCACCACTATATTCACTTTTTCTCTCCAATCCAATAGGCAATCTTGTGGACCGTGTAGTAGAATGTCCAAATTAAGATTGGGCATAAATTTGGAGAGGAGCACCATCTCAGAGTGCTATGGAAATACCCCGAAATTCTTAACAGATTTCTATGGCGAAGCTGCCCTAGAATGTGAAGTTTTGATAAGAAATGCTTCTTGGCCAGTGGTTCTTCTAATTTTATCCGTTTGATGGACAGTTTGGCCGTTGAAGAGGATTCCTCTGTAAACCGTTGCAAAGCGGCCTCTCCCGATTATTTTATGGTGGCTGAAGTTGGCAGTAGCGGCTGCCAATTTCTCTTTGGTTACCCTCCACAAGGGGCTACACATTTTTTGAATACGAGTTTCTTCGGCTTGCAGAGTAGATGCTCTGCGCCTTCTGCAATGTTGTATCAATAGAAAGAGTAGAAGAAATATTAATACAGATTTTAGCGCTTACTTCATCGAAGGCTCTGAGTGCCCATGTGTTTGTTGAGATCGAATTCGCAACGAGTTTTTGCGTACAAAAGAAAATCATGGGAACGATGGCTTCATGCTCCCGGAGGACGGACGCTGTGAGTTCCGACGCTGTCAGGATCGTCCACCTTAATGGCTAGTTGGACGAGTTTCCAGCTAGCGTCAGGCGAGTGCTGCAAAACCACCCTGCCCAATTCATATGTTGGTCGCGCGATCTCTTCGCCTTCAATTACCGCCCGCCGCAGTCCCAGGAGGATCTATGACTGAGCATCTGCTCGCTGCAAAGATGGAACATAGTACATGTAGTTACCCGTTGCTACAGGATAAGGTCACTTTAGAAAACCACATAATCTGTGTAGAAAATAAAAAATTTATAGATTTTTTTATTGATATTAAAACTTCAATACAAAAGTTATATAAATAATTGATATTTTAACGTTAATGAAATTAAAAATAGTTTATTGGAAGTTATATAAATGAAATGATATTTTAATGTTCATGAGATTAAAAATAGTCTATAAGATCATTAGTTTCTTGTTTTTAGCTTTTTGTAATTGAATCATTTTCTTATTTAAATTGATGATGAGCTGGCCCAACCTTCCAACAATCCCCTTTCTAAAAAGACAATGCCAAGAAATTGTTGCTAACATATTCCCATAACTTTCACTAATGTATTTGACCACATCACATTCCAAAATGAAATGTTTTTCCAATTCCACTGCCCCAATGTTCAAAATGTACACACCCGTTCTTCCTAAGTTTCTTTAGGCCTTTTCCACCATCTTGTTTCAGACCGAAGTTGATGTGAATTGGTTCTTAATTGAGCAATAAGAACCTTTTCCCTCCACACAATACTACCTCCAATGAACCCTTTTTGTTATAGATAATATGTAGGATTGAATTCCTCAATATAATACTTCTTTCCATCTAACTCTTTTCCTCATACCCATTTACCAAAATTTTCTATAACAAAATTCTTTATTTCCTTGCTATTTATAAAACACACATTAAAATAAATTAAAACCCTAACATAAAAACCCATTAAAATTAAAACCCAAAACTGAAAATATACATCAGTGCTATAACAGTGACATAACAAACCAGCCTTAAAATATTCGCTCATTGTTAACTTCCACCATCATAAAGGTGGCCTTAAAATATTCGCTCATTGTTAACTTCCACCATCATAAAGGTGGTGGGTTAATAATTTGAATGGTGGGTTAATAATTTGAATTTTCACACACAAGTAACCATCTTCCTCTTTTATATATATATATATACACTTAAATAATGGGTATGTCTATGAGTTGATCATTTATTAAGTTCCAAGAACACAAATACAAGAGTAAATTTCGTGAGTAGACACACCTAACCAAAAATTTAGTCTTGACAATTATTTCCTAGTGAAAATGTCTTCTATAAAAGAGATTCAGCCACCTGCATAACTTTACATATATAAATATGAAAAGTGCACTGAAATAAATGTGAGGGATCCCATTATAAACAAATAAGCCGTGAAGTATTTGGGCATGGTTAAGTTCCAGTTCAACCTCACAAGAGTCATGGGTTAATATTTAGAATTTTCATGCACCAAGTAGCTACCTTCCTCTTGGCCCATCCATATAAATTAATGGGTATGTTTATAAGCTTATCATTTATTCAAGTTTGGAAAGCACAAATACACAAATGTAAGGATAAAAAAATCTTTCGCGAGTATAAAAAGCAACCAAAAATTTAATGAGTCACTTCTATGTGAAAAGTTAACACACTTTCTACAAATAAGACTAATACTTGTTTGAGCTCCTTTTCAACAAGGCTCCTTAAATAAAAGAGTCAATGATTCAAACCACAATTTATATATCATCTCCACAAACCACAATTTATATATCATCTCCACATGAAGTAGAACTTAGTTCACAACAATAGTTATTGGAGGAGGAGGAAATATGGACAAAACTTCATAAATTATTTGAAAATGACTTCATAAAAAGAAATTAAGCTTATTTTTACAATGAGATGGAAGAGCAAAGCATATTATCTCATAATTTTTTTAGTATATTGAGTATCAAAGCTCTCTGGTTAGTCTGTGAACTAAATAGTAGAAAGTTGTTAGTATATAATAGCAAAAGCAATTTCTTGTCAATTGTCAGCATAAAATAAGAGATATAGACAACCATTTTCTAATAGCATAGGCTCTACACATTCCTAATATAAATAATGATGAATACATGGGAAGAAGCTCATTTTTTACACTGGTCATTTGAGCATATATTTTTCCTTTCAAATATGGTAGCAACAATCTAATGTGTTGCTCTAAAACCTGAATACAAAACCAATTCTCACATAGGTCTATCAAGGATGATCCAATTAAAATCCCATAAAAGACATTCAGAAGACCAAACTATAATAAATTGAATGTAATGTATTCTCAAAATTAGCACTGAGGCATTGATTACATGATTCAATTTCTTTGCTAATTAGGGATGCCACAAAGTTTAGATAGACTCTAATGTACCAAACAGAAAAAGAAAAATGCAGAAGATCTTAGCACAAACAAGCATAAATGAGTGCATTTGGATCATCAACTAGCAATGATGCGTGTATCTATTTGGAGATGGCATGAAGATTATGTGACAACTACGATAAAATTTCTCCTTTGATGCATGTGCATCTCGTATGCTTTTGTTTGCAATAATATCATGTTTTTAAAAATACCATTCATATGCCAATATCCCATAGTTCTCGGAACTATCATATGGTTGCTTTGAAATTCAATACAAAATTAAACTAGAAACATGAATAAACAATAGCTTAATATTTGGCATAAAACATCACCATATATTGGGCTTGAGTACAATTTAACAAGAAATTCCAAGCCATGAATTCGTGATATTTAGATGTGAGAGGTACAAGATATGAGAATATTTAATATGAGATCTAGACTAAGACATGCAATGTTGCAAGCATGCAGATGAATTGAACACATTATTACGTCTTGACTTCAATTAACAACCCCAACATACCCAAGGCAAAGTGGGATCACATTTCCAAGAAGTAAATTAGAAGCATAAGTTCCTCTATCCATAATATTCAGTTGTAATATTGATATATATCCCAACATTTATCCATTAGTTTTCCATTTGTCAAACTAAGAAACACAAACCATTGTGAAAATTTTCATCAAATATTATGGAATTCTCTTAGAAAATGTATTTTTCGTGAACATTACCCTTGTGATCACACCTATTGTACGAGATCCTCTTGCAAGAGTTCCAATCGGGGTTCAAAATTGAACACTTCGTGATCCTTCAAAGGGGGTCAAAGTGAGAAGCGAAAATTAGATGTCAAAAAGATGTTACATGTCGAAAATCATATAACAAAATGCTCAGTGAAGCGCTGCTAGATAAATTGTTATCGAATAAATTACGAGTTACAAATTGTTATGGAGGTTGACGATTCAGAGAAGGGATTTAATTATCTTACTCACACCATTTACAATAATAAAATCAAATTAAGTACAATGGCGAAAGTGGCACTAGAATCCAAACCATGTTATGTATTAATACCCTTCACATAGTCTATATATATATATATATATATATAATATATATATATATATAATATATATATCTATACATATACATATACATAATACATATACATACACACAACACACACACACACACACACACACACACACACACACACACACACACCACACATATATATATATATATATATATATTGTTTGTTGACAAATCGAATTTGGTAGGTTACAAGCAATAAATAGTGAACTCTGAGCCATAATTAACTTATTTATGTCTTCGCAATTTGAATAAATTCTATGAGTTTCACACAAACACAACTCAGTGAGTCAATACATTCTTTGCCAATGCTTTTCAAATTCTTATTTTGTTGATCAGGAGAAAGATAGAAAAATAAAATTGGAATTAAGTAATTTCCTCCGATTTAGCATTTGTTTGTGCCCTGCAAAGAAACTATAGGTAATTTTAGTCTCATGTAGACATATAGATGGGAAAGAAAGGAGGTATTCGCTTTGCGAGCGGTGTTGGTTGGAGTATAAGTTTTCTGATGTTATTTTCCTTCTTGCTATGAGCCTTTAACGATGGCTCTTATTCATGGCTTCAGAATCCATTACCCAACACAGATGAGATGCAATCTGCAGGTCATTCTGGGTTGTTTAGGGATTTTTCCATAACCAGAGATCGTTCATTCATTCGATGGCTTATTGTATTTTTGGAAGTAACAGTAAGAGGGTGTGTATGTGGTAGGAGCCAAGGAAATTTATTGCACCTTAAGATGTCTAATTGGTGGGGAAAACTATGTACCAGGGCAACAAACATAACACATGGAAGAATTCAGGATAGGGACCATCAATGAAGAGGAGGAGCTGGAAAATTAGAGGGCCAGTGTGTTGCTTGACACTAAATAATGTTGTTCTTGGAGATGACTCCCCTTATTTAGTAGAATTTATTTTCATTAAGCAATGTTCAAATGAATTAGAGGGTTGGGATATCTTAAAATAAGTGGTTTTCTTGTATTTGTTGTTGAAAAATGTAACAAGAAATTCTCAATTTGATTTTTCCTTGATTAAATTGACAAAATTTGAATTTCCACATTACCAGCCAACTTGGATGCAATTAAATGAGGTGACATAGCTCTTGTCACACAGTTAGCTTAGTAAATTCGAGTTGGAGGACTTAGAGTTCAGTTAAGCATGTGTGATTACTAATTTTTAGCAATCAAGGTCAGTTATTTCAAGTTGTTTTCAGTTAAACTAGTTCTAATTGTTGGAGGAACTAGTGGAAGGTCAATTGTGTAGTGGGGCTTCAATTAAACTCAATGATCATCCAGTTAGCTGATCAATCAACCCAAAATAGCTAGTGCATTCAGAGAATTCAAGTTTGCCAATTGTGGTGGATATTCCAAGGCAATGTAAAATTAGTTGTAGAGTATTCTTGAGTGTACAAGTGTTGCATGTAGTCAGATGATCAACCTTGGGAATTACGCAAGAATTTTGGAGGAATTTCCTAAATAATAGGGGCCTAATTTCTCCAGGAATTACGAAAGGAAATATGGGCTTAAGAAAAGGAAGAAATTGATTAAGTCTAGGTCATAACTTCTCAGTGAGCAGAGAGATAGGTTATTCACCTACAGATTGTGCTCAGTTGAGCAAAGAAATTGTAATACATCTCTATTCGTTAGATTAATGCAAGCAGGCAAAGGGTTTTTTGGTAGATTGCTTTCCCCTAGAAAAATATTGTGTTCATGTGTATTATTTTTCATTGCATGTTTGTGATTGGTGTTCTAAATTGTGAATTGATTTCCGTGGAGCAGTAGAGTAGGTTTATGTCTTGTGATTTTGATTAAAATTTCATGAGAAGTTGAAAATCTACACAATAATTTTTACATGGTATCAGAGCAAGATTCACATGATCCAGGTGGATATTGGTGGCCACTCGCCAATTCCACTTGGACCCCCACCATTGTTTCTTTCAGTTTCCTTAATTGTAGCACATTTTACTATTTTTAGCATTTTTTGTGTCCTAAACTTCCGGAGCCGTTTTGAGGCCCTAAACGATGTTTTTTTGGCAATCTACCGCCAACGATTTTTTTTTAATATAAAATCATCTTTTCTGTCGTAGTCCTCGGAGAGATATTTCCAACGGGTTATCATGCACGTCAAACGCAGATAATATGACCAAGTCGCGACCCCGAGAAGTTAGCTATCCAACTCACCCCAATGGGACCCATAAATTCTTGGTGTTACATCTCCTTGGGTTAGGGTTTTGGTTGTTTAGGGTTTTCTCTTATTGTTCAATAATAAAAAGACCATTGAGCCTCATTGCAATGTAGTTCAGAGGCATGTAACCACCACATCTCTTCTCAGAGATAAGCTACCATCGTCCGAGCTAGTCTTATTTCCATTATGTTTGTAAGCATATTTCAGTATTTGATATTAATGAAATGAAGTGTTATTTCTATTGCATCCTTGTATTTATGGTTATATTTGTAATTTGTTGCATTCCTATTTAAATTTGGATTAGTGGTATCAGAGCGGTCTACTCTTTCTCTATTTTTCTTTGCATGTTCCCAACAAGGTCAAGATATAAGGAGTTAGGGCTTGAACTGGTCGAACCTTTGTAAGACTAGCCTCGTAAATCCCGATGGACTCCCATGGTGGATGAAAAGAAAGACGAGGGGGTAGGGGATCCTATCAAAATATTGCTTGAGGAAGCCCTCAAGCAACAAAGGAATGCAATGATGGACAACTTTGCCTAGATCCTTTAGTGGCTACCTAGGGGCGACACATCTACTTCTGGCAGCTACTCTAGAAGCGCCACACCCTTTAAGGTACAAGTTAACTTTGAAATTCCCATATTTCAGGGTTAGATAGATGCAAATGTTGTAGATAAATTGTTAAATCTGCTAGAAGTATATTTTGCCGTTCATGGTTTTTCCAGCTGGGAAAAGATCACCTTTGCACTTCTCAAAGAAGCCCCCACCGTTAAGGACTGGTGGGAAACCTACTATGAGCAAAAGGATGAAAATACGAACTCACTGTTTTCAGCCGCACCCACTTGGAACTCGTTCCGGGATGCCATCAAGGAGCAGTACTACCCTGTCAGGAGATATGAGGATAAATACATAAGGTGGACAATGCTCGGACAAGGAAGGGACCAAGATGTTCTTGATTTTACCAATGTTTTTCATACCTTTCGCACGAAGTTGGGTATCAAGGATTTTGAGAAGCATTTGGTTCTCAAGTACCTCGGCTGCCTACATAGGTACATCCAAGACGAGATGGAATTCCTGGACATCTACTCGCTTGGCAAAACATACCGATATGCGGTCAATATCGAGCAAAAGTTTAAACAGAAGAAGCGAGACTTTGGATCTACGAATCCAAAGTAAGGGAAAGGTGCCCCCAAACCGAAGAACAAAGGACAAAGCCAAGGCGGGGTGGCCCAGAACAACCCGCCAAAGCCACAAGCAAAGAGAAATGTTGCAAAGCCGAAGAAGGACATGGGAAAGTGGTGTGAGTTCCATAAGAGCTCCACTCACAACACAAGTGAGTGTTGGGCCAAGTATTCACTAGTGGCCGAGCTAAAGGCTTCAAAATCAGATGCATGCTACGACTCTAAGTCAGAACCCAACAAGGGGAATGACAAAGGGAAGCATATTATCGATGTGGAGCCCAATGACTCTATTGCCACCACGAAGATCCAGAAGTGGGAACCCAAAGATCCAGAGGAGGAGGAGTGCCTCTTCCACTCCTAGATGTGGGTAAAGGGTTCCCCGCTATAGTTAATTATTGATAGCAGGAGCCAAAAGAACCTCATTTCGGTAGAGGTCGTGAAACGGCTGGGCTTACTGACCACATCACATCCACAACCATACACCATCGAGTGGCTTCACCAAGGACAGGATCTTCGCGTGAGCCAACAGTGCCACCTTCCATACAACATCAAGCTCTTCATGGATGAGGTATTATGTGACGTTGCTCCCTTTGATTTTTGTGATGTATTATTATGCCAACCATACTTATCGAAGCGACATGCTGTGTATGAGTCAAGGCCTCGTGTTGTTATTGTTACTTTGGGAAATAAGTTGTACAGGATACCGGAGGTAGCACCACCTACCACCATCTCTTTGGTTACTGCAAAAAAATGCAGTAAGCTCATTTCCAAAACCAGGAAATTGTTTTCCTGATGATACACCCTCAAGGAAAGAAGAAGATGGTGGCCACGACCTTTAGATAGGGCCCCTCCGCACGGCAACAACAGATGGACAAGGTCGTGGAGGATTACAGGGACATCTTCACCTCCCCTACAGGGGTGCCTCTACACTGTCAAGTCAAGCACTCCATCGATCTGACCCCAGGTGCGTCACTGCCCAATGGTCCAATCTATCGACGCTTTGTTCTGGAGAACGACGAAATCAAGAGGAAGATTCTGGAGCTGCTGCAGAAAGGTCTCGTCCGTCTGAGTTCATCACCCTATGGGAGCCCGATCATGTTGGTACAAAAGAAGGATGGGACTTGGAGACTCTGTATTGACTACCGGACATTGAACAAGATCACTGTCTGGAATAGATACCTGATCACACGAATTGATGACCTTCTGGACCAACTGAAGGAGGAAAAATATTTCAGCAAGATCGACTTAAAGTCTGTCTATCAAGGTACCAATCGAACTCTCCGATGTGTGGAAGACTACTTTCAAATCCAAGGAGGGAATTTTTTAATGGTTAGTTATGCCTCTTGGGTCGACGAATGCTCCTACAACCTTCATGAGGTTGATGGATGACATACTGCGACCATTCACCAACTAGTGGTATACTTGGATGACATCCTGATCTTTAGCTAGAGTTGGGAAGAGAACCTCCACCACATCAGACAAGTTCTCCAAACACTGTAGCAACACAAGCCATGTACCAATTTGGAGAAATGCACTTTTGGCATGACCCAGGTTTAGTATCTGGGATACATTATTGATGAACGAGGGGTGCATGTGGATCCATCCAAGATCCAAGTCATTTGGGATTGGCCAGCCCCAACCACTCCGATAGAGCTTCATAGCTTTCTGGGTCTTGCCAATTTCTACCGCAGGTTCATGTTGGGATTCTCTCATATCACTTGGCCCTTGAGTCAAGTCACCAAGGGGGGAGAGAAAGCAAAATTCTTTTGGTATGAATCTCAATAGAAGGCATTCGCAGAGTTGAAACACTGCCTCTGCTCTACACCAATGCTCACTTTACCAGACTTGCAACAGTAATTTGAGATTGAGACAAATTCCTCTAACTATGCTATTGTGGCAGTCCTTACTCAACAGGGATCATCTAGTGGCATATCACAGTGAGACACTTTCATACACAGTCTGGAAGTATCCCACTTATGATAAAGAAATGTATTGCATTGTGTAGGCTTGCCAAAAATGGAAGCATTACATTTTGGGGAAGGAAACAATCATCCACACAGACCATCGACCCCTGTAGTTCATACAAATGCAAGGGAAGTTGCAAAATGATAGCCACCAAAAGTGGTCCACATACCTGTAGCAGTTCCATTTGAATATCAAGTATAAGAAGGGTAGCACCAATAGTGTTGCAGACTGCCTGAGCTGACCATTGCTCATGGCGTTAACCACCATGCTCAACTCTTAGTTAGGTCATGGTGTTAACCACCATGAGACTTATGATTGGCTGCTTCTCTACAAAAGCGACCCAGAGTTAGGCCACACATACCAAATTCTCTTAGAGGGTCAGCAAGTTCCATATTTTCATCTCTAGGATGCCCTGCTATGCCACTTGGGACACCTTTGTGTTCCTTCAAGTGAGCGAGCCAAGATGATTTGGGAAGCGCACTACAGTCGGGTCGCTGGGAATTTTGGGGTATAGAAAATAGTGGCAATACTGCATAAGTATTTCTACTGGCCAAATCCTCGATAGGATGTTGGGAAGTACATCAAATCCTGCACTGCCTGCACCATTTCCAAACCAACCATCAAGAAGCAAGGCCTCTATACTCCACTGCCTATCCCTAGTCGACCTTGGGAATCCATCTCCATGGATTACATGTCGGGCCTTCCTTCTATTAAGCATGGCAATGACTATGTTTTTGTGGTCATCAACAGATTCTTGAAGATGGCCATTGTGGTGGCCTGCAAGAAGAATATCACAGCAGAAGCCATTGCTAAACTCTTTTTTGAATGAGTGTGGGTACACTTTGGGATCCCACAATCTATTATCTCAGATCAGGACATCAGGTTTGTCAGTACATTTTGGTCCAGTCTCTGGTCGATGCTGGACACCAAGCTCACTAAGTCCACAACTTTCCATCCCCAAACTGATGGCTAGACAGAGGTCATCAACAGGATGATCGTACACATTCTGCGCATGTACAACTCAAAGCATCCACGCACATGGGATGAGAGCCTTTCCTATGTCCAGCACAGCTATAACTGAGCTCTCCATAACTCGAATGGCCATAGCCCTTTTCAGGTAGGCTTGGGATTCCAGCCACTATGTCCCATTGATGTGGCCATACCATTTGCAACTACTCAGGTAGATTCAGCTCATGTCCAATCGGAAGCTGATAAGGAAAACAACTTCATTGAGCACATCCAATGTATCCACCAGTAGGTCCACGACATTCTGGAGAAATCAAATGCCAAGTATAAACAACGACATGATCAACATCGGGTGCCACACAAGTTTCGAGTGGGTGACAAAGTCTGGTTGCATTTGTAGAAGAAAAGCCCTACCGGAGCCTATCGTAAAATCAGACCCCTCCGATATGGTTCTTACACCATTATCAAGGCTGTGGGCGACAATTCATTTGAGCTCAAAATTCCCCCATTCCTTGGCCTGCACCCAATGTTCAATGTGGACCGCCTTTGACCATACTTCCCACCATTGCTGGACACATCAGACATTGCAGAACAACTCACACCTATAAAGTTAAATCCAGATTGCATGGAGCAAGCCACAACTGATTGGATCATGGAAACGCAGATCAAGAACACACACTAGTAGAAGATCCAACTGTATCAAATTGTAAAAGTAGGCCAACTCCGTCACCAGGGCGAGTAGCTCACCAAGGACCAAGTTCAGCAGATGCTTCCTCATCTCATGGAGGAACTCAACGCAATGGGGACCATTGCTTCCTAAGGGGGGAGGAATGATCCAAGTGGATATTGGTGGCCACCTGCCAATTCCACTTGGACCCCCACCATTGTTTCTTTCAGTTTTTCAGTTTCCTTAATTGTAGCACAGTTTACTAGTTTTAGCAGTTTTTCGGGTCCTAAACTTCTGGAGCCGTTTTAAGGCCCTAAACAACATTTTTTTGGCAATCTATCACCAACGATCTTTTAATCCAAAATTGTCTTTTTCGTCGTAGTCCTCGAAGAGATATTTACAACAGGTTATCATGCGCGTCAAATGAAGATAATATGACCAAGTTGCGACCCCGGGAAGTTGATTGTCCAACTCACCCCAACAGGGCCCATAAACTCTTGGTGCTACATCTCCTCAGGTTATGGTTTTGCCTGTTTAGGGTTTTCTCTTATTGTTCAATAATAAAAAGTCCCTTGAGCCTCATTGTAACGTAGTTCAGAGGGATGTAGCTGCCACATCTCTTCTCAGAGATAAGCTACCATCGCCCGAGCTAGTCTTATTTCCATTCTGTTTGTAAGCATATTTCAGTATTTGATATTAATGAAATGAAGTGTTATTTCTACTGCATCCTTGTATTTATGGTTATATCTGTAATTTGTTGCATTCCTGTTTAAATCCAGATCATCACATTAGATCAGTAATTTCGAAGTTGTTTCTCAAGAGGATCGAATTTGTAGTTAGGTGTAGCAGGATCTCTTTAGAGCTAAGAAGATGACCTTCAACAGATTGAGACTAGAGTATGCCTTGGAACGAAACTCTAATTTCATCGCATGGAAGGATTGCATGGAGGTTGTATTGGATGACAATGGATTTCTAGAATACATCAAGACATATGCTGCAAAACCAAAGGCATGCATCCTTGTATTTATGGTTATATCTGTAATTTGTTGCATTCCTGTTTAAATCCAGATCATCACATTAGATCAGTAATTTCGAAGTTGTTTCTCAAGAGGATCGAATTTGCAGTTAGGTGTAGCAGGATCTCTTCAGAGCTAAGAAGATGACCTTCAATAGATTGAGACTAGAGTATGCCTTCGAAGGAAACTCTAATTTCATCGCATGGAAGGATTGCATGGAGGTTGTATTGGATGACAATGGATTGCTATAATACATCAAGACATATGCTGCAAAACCAAAGGCATCTAATGCGCAGAACCTTGCTCAGCAGAAGAAAGATGTAGCCAAGACAAGGAGAATAATCTTGGAGGGAGTAAAAGATCAAATCGTCTCAAATCTCCATGGGAAATAAACTTCGTTTTCAATATGGAAAGCACTGATAGAGTTTTTGGAGAATAGTATTGACCACATGAAGTTGGCGCTCAAGGATAAACTTTGAAATATCAAGATGCAGAAGAATGACACTATTTTGCGGTATCTGAGAAGGTTCGCATAAGTTCGTGATGAACTTGGTGGGGTTGGTGTTAATGTTGCAGAAGATGACTTGGTAAGCCTAACCCTTTTAGTCCTTCCCAAGAATTGGCATAGCTACCAAGATTCAGTGAATGGGAGGGAGCAACTACCAAATTGGGAACACATGGTCTGATTTGATATAGGAGGGAATAAGGTAGAATACGAGAGATGGGACTTCATCCAAGGGTGAGGATGAAGACAACTTTTCATTGGTTAGAAAAGGAAAGAAGGGAAAAGGTAAGAAATGTCAATCCAAACCAGACTCCAGCTAAGGGGGCAAGAAGAAATATTTGTCCAAAATTAAATTCTTCCATTGCCATGAATTTGGGAACTATTCCACGAAGTGTCCACAAAAAAAGGAAATTAATAAGACCTCAAGAGGAGCATCAGGTGAATCCTTGGCTTCACAATTTGAGCTTGACTTTATCCTTTTCGCATGCATGTCCGACACAATGATGGGGAGTGTGTGGTACTTGGACTCAAGTGCATCATTCCACATGACAGGGTATAGAGAGTTTTTGTGCGACCTGGAGGAGAAAGACTTATATATGCACATTGAGATGGGAGACAATGGAAGGTGCAATGCACCCAAGATTGGTACAATCACCTTTCAAAGGGAGATAGGCTCCCCTCTGAGACTTAAGGATTCCATGTTCGTTCCATGCCTAAAGAAAAATATCATCTCTATTGTAGTTTTGGAAGACTATGGTTATGATGTGACCTTCAGTAAATGAAAAGAATTCCTTAGACACATAGCCATGGGATAGATGAAGCAGATCGAGGTTTGTGTGAAGAAACTGTATAAATTAGATGTGGAAGACTGTGATGCATTAATAACTAAGGCAAATAGAGTGTAGGGCCACAATGTCGGTGAAATTTGGCATAAAAGACTTGGCCATTTACATCATGGTGCCTTGAAGGTTATGCAACAAATAATTACTGGCCTACCCAAAGGAGCACTTGAGCAGCAATATGTACCTTGGGGAAGTACGCAAAATCCACATTCCATGATAGGGACAACAAAGCACATGTAGTCTTAGAAAGGATCCACTTTGATGTTTGTGGACCTTTCTCGACATCCTCCACTGCCAGACACAAATATTTTGTCATTTTTATTGATGACTTCTCACAGAAGTGTTGGATCCTATTCATGTGGAAGAAAGATGAGACATTATCCAAGTTTGTAGAATTCAAGGCACTAGTTGAGAAATAAATTTACAAGAAGGTGAAGGCTCTTAGGAGAAATAATGTAGGTTAGTACTTGTCGAATGAATTTAAAAATTTATCTGCGAAAGTGTAACACCCTCCTCCAACATTTAACCAAGCTAACTATTCCACCGGGGTAAACATGTGCCAAAGAGTTACTATGATATGATTCAACTAAAAAATTATAGTTAAGGAAGTGGAATCAGTAAAAGAAAACCAAATTGACATTTCTTAGGAGCTACAAGACCTTCAGGAGCCAACCAACCCCTCCAGGTGTCCAACCCTTGAAAGAAATTTCTTCTTGACTAAACTATACCCCCAAACACTCCCATGACAAGGCCTCAATGTGAGTTAGACCCTCCTGCCACTCCCATAGCAAGGCCTCCATGTGATTGTGGCCTTTTTCAGGCAGTTATTTGCCAACGACCCTAGATTCTGAGCCACTTTTTCAGGGCCAGGAATTAGGACTCTGCCCAAAACTTCATGAAACTTCCAAAAATGATAAATAACATGATGACAAGGCCTATAATACAAAACTTGAACAGGGACTTGACCTTACAAGGCCTAGCCATGATAGACATTCCGTCAAACACATCATAAACATGTAATCTATAGGTCATAACAACATATTTGAACATAGGAGTCTCATACTTATCTGAGATTCACCAACAAGGACTAATGTCCTCCCAAAATAGTTGCATTATCATCTATTAGGTCATACATTCACTGTTCATTCATTTATTAATCAAAACATGATGAGATCCATAACTCAAATCTGTCATAAACCATGCTTATAACCAACATATAACAATGATAGAACAACCATTAAAACCACATATTAACAAGTATATTTACACATGGAACACAAGAGGAAAATAATTCTTATCAACATATGTAAAAGCTAACCAAGATAGGGGCTTCCACATACCAGCTGATCATAGATTAGGCTAAACCAAATATTTCTTTCAACCAATTACCCCCATTCGACAAGCATGAATGCGGGACTTACAACAAAACAACTAGGGCTTCCTTAGGCTTTACCGTAACCCACCAAAGGATTCCTAGGCCCAAGCCCTCATTTATACAACCATACTTTAGTGTAATCCCACCAAGGGAGTACTGGGCCCAAGCCCTCATTTATACAACCAGAATTTAGTGCAATCCCACCAAGGGATTCCTAGGCCCAAACAAGAAACATACACTACTAGGCTTTACTAAAATCCCACCATATACCGGTCTATGTATCACTAGCCCTATACAAGCATGGATTCCTCCAGATCTCTCCACCTAAACTGTGAGGAATTTGTCTGTCTCCACCTCTATGCTTTACTGTATATATCGCCATTCACGAGTTGAGGATTCCTAGGCCCAACAAGGCTTCACCCTCTAGGACTACCATATATACCACCATTCACCGGTTGAGGATTCCTAGGCCTATCGAGGGTGTACACAATGAGATTTACCGCAATCCCACCTTCACTGGTCTAGGTATTCCTAGTCCTTGTGTCTCCTCCTAAGTCCACCCCACTCGGTTTCGAAACCATCTAACTATCCAGCTCAACTAAGTAAGAGAAACCCCATCACAACATGGCTATTTGGAAATGGAAAGGTAAGGCTAAAAACCACTGTCACACCTAGCAAGGCCCATTCTAATGACAACAAGAGAACCAAAAACACACATGCATATACCATGCTTTCCAAAATTAGCAAGGAAATCATACATGCAACTCGATACCTGTAAGTAATCCTGATGTAGCCGCTTGATCCTTCTCTTCCTTTCTTAATCCTTGCTTCCCTTTGCTTTATTGTCCTTCCTTTGCCTTCTTTCCTCCAATGCTAGAGTGCTCGAAGAATACTCTGAGTGTCCAAGATTATGAGAGAGAGAGAATATAGAGAGCTCCAAAACTGAATGGAAAAAAGTCTATGAAGTGATCCTCATAAGCCTTTTTAATAATGAGGCTTCTATTTTATTCAATTTCCATTATTTTCCTTCATTTTACTCCTCACATGCAACCTATGAATTTTCACCCTCCTTTTCTCCTAATTTCATTTATTTTCATAAGTAAAGTGCCAATTATTGCCTCTTTTCCTTTCCAAAGCCTTTTCCAATTTCCTTATTCATAATAAATGAAATGAACACCCACACTAGGATATCTTGCCCAACATTCAACTTGGAATATGTGTCCCATGACCTTGGTATTATTTTTCCTTTATTAACTGTATTACATGTATCTTTAACCCGAGTTGTTACATAACCCCCCCCCTGGGGAAACAGTTTCAATGACACCTATAAACCAGAAAACCGTTGAAAACAAAACATATTTCTCATGGAGCTTTATAACATATTTCCATGCTTTCCTATACCAAGGACATAATTCCCATTAGATTCAAAACGAATTGAAATAAATCCAAATCAAACCTCATTGGTAGCCCATCAATAAGGTACACTTGCACTTAAGTTCACTTCCTGTCACAACAAGCCAAACCAGATCTTGACCAAGTCATCATGTATAAACATATCACATCCAGTTAGCTCAAAACTCAACCATCATAAATCAAGAATCATGAACTGCACACAATCATCATAAACCAGAATTATAGATCACATGTAACCATCATAAGTCAAAATAATAAATCATGTACATAATTAAAAATTGAAATAAAATATTGATACTTATCCTTTAATCTCTCCTCTCTTTTGCCTTTGTTATTTACATACATACACTGGATCATTTGCCACACCCAAAAAGCACCTAGTGCCTTCGCTTCTCTTTAATCATGTACATTACACACAATGTGCACCGCAACACATACAACCACACATGACATACACACCAAGCAATAGATGCACCTACACCCAACGTACAACACAATGGATACACCTACACCCGGTGTACACCACAACATATATGCCTACACACGATGTACAACACAACACATACACCTACACCCGGTGTACACCACAACACAATACATATATCTACACAGAGTAAAACACAACGAATACACATGTCACGATACCATGACTATAGAATAGACATAACATGGTACCACGTGTACACAACAGAATATGTACGACATGCACACAATGCCACATGTACACAACACAACATTTACGAGATGCACATAGTACCACATGTACAACATGTACACAGGACCACCTATACACAACACCACATGCACAACATGTACATAACACCACTTGCACACAACACCACCTACACAATGTGCACACAACATCACATGTATAAATCACCACCTGCGCAATGTGTACACAAAACCACATGCATGACATGTACACAACACCACATGCACAACATGTACACAACACCACTTGCACACAACATGTAAAACATGTACACGACACCACATGCACAGATCACCACATGTACAATCATATACACAAGGCCACATGTACATAGAATCAAATGTACAACATGTGCACCATGCCATATGTACACAACACCACATGCACGACATGTACACAACACCATCTACACACAACACCCCATGTGCAACATGTGCACGATACCACATGCACAATCATACACACAACACCACATGTACATAAAACCATATGTACAACTTGCCCACCACGCTATATGTACACAACACCGCATATGCAACATGCACAAAGCACTTTATGTACACAACACCTCATATCCAACATGTGCACAACAACATTTGTAAACAACACTGCATAGACAACATGTACACAACACCATATATACATTTGCATAAACAACATGTACAACATATACACAACAATAGTACCACACATCTAGAGACCATGTTGTCTCTACTAGGAAACCTTGCTTCTAATGTCTTTCTACCATCCATGCGTGTCCCAGCATGTCTCAGATCACACTGCTTTCATTCCATTGATGTATCCCTCAGTATTACCTGCCATAACATAGACATAGACATAGTATAATCACATAATATCAATTCATATCCACATCATACTAACATTGGATGCATTGCATGTTGATTTTTCATTAGAAATAACATGATATGATATTTATCATGGTAGATTAGATGCATCTAAATTAAAATTTGCATATTTTATTTTATTTATTGATTTTACGGCTTAACATTAAGCATGTACAGTCATGAGATGTCGTGAAAGCATGTTGCCCCATGTTATTCATCTATTATGTGTGTAGGTAACAACTCTATGATAACCAGGAGATTGTTGGAGTTCTCATGACCTCATGTTCAAGTAGCTTCGTCCACTTCTTCGAGAGATCACGTCCCAGTTGGAGCTAAATGTTATTCACCTTTTGGTGGGTGATATCCTAAGAGAAAATTTTTCTCCAAGATGGCCCTCAGCCGGTAACTAGTAGCCCCTTGCAGCCACCAGCTAGCTTGTTGTGCCACTTCTTCGCCGCCTGAGCCATCCATGTGGTCCCTCACCCATTTGTGATGATTGTATGTTTGAAGGTGGGCCTCTTGAACCTAAAGGTATGCCTTTTCATTTGGTAATTGAGTATTGTATTTTGCTTATCATGGACACTTCTTGGCATGGATTAATGGGTGGATTCAACAGAAATAATGGGCTCGGTCTGTGCTCTTGTCCCCTAGACCCCCTTTTGGATATTAACCTTAGATTCTACTCCCGAGGGATCTCTTCTACTAACCATTTGGCTTTAGGGATGGTGTTTCATTGGAAATCCTAATTTTGGTTGTGTGTTCCTACTCCCTCATCCACATATATTACCCCCTTTCCACTCATTATTACCCCATTCATCATTTCTCTCACCTGGGTCCACAAAGGGCTAGCTCTCCCCTTCCTCTTGCCCACACCTTCGCTCAGGCCTGGAATGATGCCCCGGAGGTTGATGCAGCTAAAAAGAAGAGTAAAAGCACAATTGGCCACATTCAACAGGAAAACGTACCACAAAATGAAAAAGATGTCAAGGACAAACACATTTAGCACATGGGAAAAATTCAATACATGAGCTCTACCCCATCATCATGGCCATCACCCTGGTTCCTACAAGCTATATGAGCCCCCTTCATCATATAAGAACCCATTATTTTCCCAACCGTTGGTGGGAAATGAACTGCCCTGCCTTAAAAGGGGGTATCCACTGCTATATATCACACATCACGCTCCTACCCCTTAAGCCCGGAGTAGTAAATAAAGAAAAATCATAAAAAGGAAAAAGATATATATATATATATATAAGGGTGGAGAAAATTAAGGTCGAGGCACTTCATGTACCATGATTGCTCCCTCCTATACATTATATACCCAAGTGTGAGCTTCCCTTTTATTAACTACCGTTGTACCCCAACATGTGGCCTAGGGCTTCCCCTTCTCATTCCCTATTCCTTTCACCTATTTATCACATGCCACCACATTTTAAAGGATGTAACTTGAACATATTATCCCTTTTAAAAATAGAAACTGCCTAATAGGATAATTGGTTAACCCCATTTCGAGTTTAGAGACATTAGCACATGACAAAACCCATTATGGAAGGGCAAGCCATTATGATGTCCCCACCTGTGTTCCATTGTTTGTAATCTCTTTTAATCAATTTCCTTGGTGACTTGCTGTACTAGAAGGCTAGGGGACACAATGAATCTTATGTAGGATTGTAAGTGGTCTCCATCTTGCGTTTGGTCTCCCTATCAGGGTCCTAACCCTCCATAGGGCTACATTGGCACATGTAGGGTGTGTGTTAAGAGCCATGGACCTCCACAACATTAGAAAGCACTCCATGGATCCCCAGAGATGTTTAGATATTGCTTGAGATCTAGCTATTGGAAGAGGAAGATACACCCGGTTCACTTTTTTCCATCCAGCCCCACCGATGTACCATGCACTTGGTAGATGACCCAGGACTTGTAGGATGGCGTGGCATAACTACACCATCATCTGAGTCGTTACATATGTTCTATAGGCATATTCAACTTACTTGGAGACCTATGAGGTCACTTGCGTGCCCTCACAACCATTGGGATCACCACAGGTTTGTTATGTGGAGAACAAGGGGCCAACCCCTTGTCCATTACTTCTAGAAGTCCAACACATCATTGTGTCACTTGTGGACTTCATCGGGCATCTGAGAGAGCCCAATGACATGCATTATTGATCATTCAACCTCTTGGGAGGCTTATTATTTTATTTATGAGCTAGTTTGGTGGGCTTGTCACCAATGGATAGTTATTTGCAAATTAGTTTAGCTAATGGGCTAATGTAGGCTCAAATTAGGTGATTCGAAGTCCTAATGAGTGTATAAATAGGAGAGATGTGAATTCATTTGTATCATCACTTTGGATTGGATAATTCTTCTCTTTAGAGAATTTCAAACTTTTTCTGGGATGATGAATTGGAGCATGGATGAATGTTGATGTTTGGATTAGAGTATTTTATCTTGGAGCTTATTTATTGTTGAATTGTTGATGGTTGGATATGTTCTATTACATGTAAGTACACAAATTTAATGATATTTTTGTTTTACTTTTTTCATATGCATTGAATGGTAGTTGGGTCATGTTGGAGCAACTACAACCACCCTCCAAATTGTTTTCCTGAACTTCATTTTGGAGCCTCCCTACCAACCATCCTTAGTAGCATGTCTTGCACTGTTCAAGTACATATGCTTTAGTTGAGTTTTAGTGGCTTATCAACTTGTGTGTGTCAACCTGTGTGCCTCCCACCTGTAGGATGACTTCCTGGAACTTGGTCAGTTTTTGGTTGTTATGCTCACCTAGAAAATTGTGCAATTATAGAGGGGAACCATCCTTCCCTCTTGAGATTGCTCAATCCATCTGAGCTACCTGCTGCTCTCCAAAAATGCGTAGAACAGTCAGGCAGCCTTCCCTCTGGAAACTACGTAATGTGGCCCATCACTGGGTTTCCTCACAAAAAATGCGCAATTCTGACTGACAGCCAGGGCTTCAGTCCAGAAATTACGCAATTCCTACGGGACAACCAGAGTTGCTCAGCCCAGAAACTATGCAAAAGTCACTCCAAGGCTTGTGAACTATTGCATGTGCTCCCAAGTTGACCAGTTCCCTCCAATACTGAGCAATATTGATTTGCATGCATGGGTTTCTTTTCCCATAAAAGAGAAAAAGCAAAAAGAAAAAACATCCCTAGATTTTAGGGATCCATTTTTAGCAGCTGGAGGTTACATGCAAAAGTCATTTTAGAAACCTCCCACCAAGTTTCGTTTTTTCCTAGATTTGTGGCGTGCGCATCATAAGCCTCGATCTTATCAAAAATTATTTATTCAACAATGCAGAGCTCATTCCTCACATCAACCTTAGAGCTCTGACATCCCACATAGCATCTAGGAGCATTCGACACACTCAACTCAACTTTTTCCAGGTAAGTCTTCTTTCCATGTATTTTATCGCTTTTCTATCACTTTTTGTATTTCGGTTTGTGTGAGTGTTTTTTGCTTGGTTTTGCTGAACGCTCGCTGTCATTTTGACGCATGTTAGCTTGTAGAAGCACTATTTCAGTTTTCTGTTTCATCTCACTACGTCGCATGCATGACATTGTTTCTGCACTAACGGTCGTCGTTGCAGCGACTCGCTTCACAAACTTACTTGTTGTCCCATTTTTTGAATCCTGGACGCATTGTTTGCATGCATGATCATTCACTCTTGTTTGCACTTAGCTTCACCATGCATTCAGCCTTTGCATGTTTTCAGTCGCCTGTCGACAGGTTTGGGCTGCCTTGCCCCAGACCTTGCCTTGCCTGGCTTGTAATGTGCATTTCTAAGAGTGAAGGCTCTGCGTTCCTCCTAGAAATTGTGAAAATTTGGCCCAACACTAGCTTCTAGGCTTTCTCTATGCAATTCTGAGAGGCAATGCCTTGTTGGCCCCAGGAATTGTGCAAATGCAATTTGCTGGTTTGTAGTCCTTGCTGATTGAAACTATGCATTGCGCAGTTTCAGTCCTCAGTAGGCCAAGCTAGACTATTTATTGCGCATTTTCAGTAGTTAGTTAGCCTCCTAACAGCCCAAGTTATGTCTTGCACAGTTTTGGCAGTCAGTCTCCCAGCCTCTCGATGAAAATTGCGCAACCTTTCCAGTTAATCACCCAGGTGTGTTACATGTCAGTCCCCAAAGTTGTTTTGGTTTTCAACTGACATTGGGCTTGCCATGCATGTTTCTCTTTATCCAGGTATCACAGGTGTTCATCCATCTCTCAACAACATAGGTACAATGGCTTCCAAGAGAGCAAGGTCAAAAGACATTGTCGAGAGAGCAACTGGAGATGTAGTCGAGAAAGTGTCTATGAGCTTGCCCATCTATGAAGACACTAAGTTTTTCATAGATGAGGAAATCAAGATGAAATGGTAGGACATCAATGACACCTTTTTAGGCACATTTGAGGATAATCTGGAAAACTGCAGGGTCTATGTCAACATACACAAGTTTGGCTTGTACCAAATTGTATGCAACTATCCCATGTTTCATGGGCGGACATGATCCACTAGATTGTCTCGCATGTTGATCCGAAGACAATGGTGTTGAGAAGTTTCAGTAGAACATAGCTTGCTACCTTTAGGGTGAAGGGCTTAGAGGAGATGTATCACCTACCACAGCTGGTGATCATGACGGATACACCCTCCACTAGACCCAACAGTAGTGCATACTCCAGAGACATCTTGAAGAGCTGGGTGAAAGAGCCATCCAAGTTCAAGACAACACCCAACTAGGTTTACAAGACAAGGATACTACGGAAGGCATATCAACTCTTGGTCATCTTTGCATGTCGCTTACACGACCAAGAGAGCACCAAGACCTTCCCGTAGAATTGGGTGATTTCATTGGATCAACTGGCAAGTGAAGGAAGACCTTTCAACTGGTCCGACATGTTGGCTCTCAGGTTGAAGGAACAGGTAACATAAGCCCAACATCTGCCCAATGGTCATCAAGTGAAGCTATACATGTCCACTTACATACTTGATGCGATCTGTGCTCGTGACTAGTTCCCAAGCTTGGGTTGGGCATGGACACCTTCAGAAACCTCTGTGCTCACTTATTGCAAGTTGTTCTCAGAATGCAACTTCCATGGAGTTATCATACAATTCTCAGACCACTTCGTCACCCCGGTGTATAAGATGATATTTGAGTAGGATCCACCTTGCATGTTGCAGGAAGTGATGGAGGCATTGATCGACATAGCAGAGTGGTATGCCTCACCCCTTGGCACCTTCACAGGGATCCACAATGCGGAGAAAGCTTTGGATGTTTAACCAAACATTTCCATGGAGAAGCTCATCATGCAAGAAGTTTCATATCACATCTCGACAGGTTTTTCAATGAGACTACACAGGAAGAAGAAGGCACCTTGGCCTTCTCTTCCTTTGTCGATCTGGTTGTATGAGATTCGAAATCTCAAGCATGTTGAGGATGAGATAGAGGGATTCAAGAGATTCACCTTCAGCACCTAAAGCTTCAATCCGTATGACTCACATTTCTTAGTGGAGAACCATTGTATGAGAGTGCAACATCTTTGGATCCATGGGGCGTGTCATTGGCCTAAGGAAGACCCGTGGAGATACTACTATCACTTCTCAAGGCTCAATGAACTGGTCAACATAGTTGTAGAATGGTTAGCAAAGCAAAGGGTAGTAATATCATAGAGAGAAGCAGCATCTTAGAGAGCAGCACCATTAACAACAATAGAGGGTAGCAGACCTATGCATGATAAAGGAAAGAGGAAGGTTGTTGACAACACAGAGGTTGAGCAGAGCTGCAAGTTCAAATCAAATCCACTTGTGCAGAAAGCATCTTTGGATATTGAAGCTAAGAGGTGACAACGCGACAGGAGGATTGCACAAAGGCTAAGGAAGAAGCAGGAGCTGGAGCAAACAGTCAAGGAATTGCAGGAGTTGAAGTAGAAACTCCAGGAAGAACAAGAACTGCGCAGAAGAGAGAAGGAAGTGAAATAGGAACAGGAAAAACATGAGACTCAACATGTACATGTTGATGAAATTGCGGCCATATAGGTTGTTGACTCATCTGAACAACTGGCACAAAGTAGACAAGGTGAGCATTCGTAGGAGTGGGACTTCACTCAAGAGATTGAACAGATGCTAGAGTAGATGGACACAGATATGGTTTAACCCGAGTTAGATTAGGATATTGATCTCATGCCTCAAGACCAAGAGGTCCGCCCACCGGCTTCACCAGATCTAGAAGAAAAGCAAGTCCCAAGCGATTAAGGAGACACTGAAATCCTTAAAGACAATCTGGAGGTAGAGATGCATAACACATCATTTGAAGAACGAGTGATCATATCTAATGTGCGCAAGCATCCAGTTGCATTGGCCGATGCTACCAAAGCATATGCCAAAGCCACCAGCTCAAGTGTTAGATTCTTGATAATTGAGAATGAATGCATGGCTAAGGAGTTACAAGCAGCAAAGCAGGGAGGAGAGTAGGTTACATCATCCAACAGAGCAGAGTTGAGGAGAGCGATACTTGATTAAGTATTGTCTCTCAAGAAGTTTTAATTCAAATTTGTCATCATGCATAAGTCAGTTGTCCATCTCAATGGTTGGCAGTAGCGTTGTGCTAGGAGAGAACACATCTTGTTAGACTTTCACACTACTATCGATCACATGCAGTTATGGACACTGAGGTACAAGGGAGCCCCATTGCATTGGCCAAAGATGATGAAGCCAAAGGCAGTAGAGTTGAAGGCACGCATTCGGAGTCAGATTCAGAACTACGAGGAACTCTTGCAGTTCATCACCAGTTTATAGGCTTCATATGCATGGGTGTTATGGTGCGCACGCATGCGATCCCATTGATTGGCACACTCACCGAAGTGAAGAAAAAGAACCAAGCCCAACTGGAGCTGGACATGTACTTTGATCGGTTGATGCGCATAGCTACCAGCACAGACTTGCAGATGAGCGCAGACACTATGCATCAATATGTGGATGGTCTGAATGCACTCAAGACTATGATGCACATGTTATCTGATGATTTGAACAAAGGTGCCAAATCAATGTACCCCGATGCAATGGAGGAAAGAGTTCACTTTCAGAAGGATGTCACCACAGAGTACGCGGACACCATAACAGACTACCAAGCTTGGCATCAGTTTTCCACCATCGATCATCACGAGGATGTCAAAGAGTTAGTCTTCCCATAACTATCCGAGTGTTAATAATGTCTTGCATCACTTGCTCAAGCCCATTTTTGTCTTAGATGGGTACATGTGCAGATTGTAAGGTAACATGTTGTAAAAGTGAAAGACCAAGTGTCAATAGTAGAATGTAACGGTCATGTAGTAGTTGAAGTGTCATGAGGGTAGGTGAAGAGTCACAAAAGGGGAATGTCAAGGGTCACCTTGCCCTTTTATATTTATAGAACCTCATAACTCATTGTATAGGCTTTTGGGAGCCAAGCTTCCTATATGTATAACTTAGAGAAAGCTTGGAGTGTATTGTAACAAGCCTTGTCTTCTCAACAATGCAGAGCTAGTACATATCTTTGGAGGAGCAAGTGGTAGTGACTGTAACATTCCATTATTGGGACTAGTGGTTGTCATGGTTGTATGTATAATTGGATATTCACTCTTTTAATATAATAGAGCCAACATGTTTCATGCATCTATTGTTATTATAGTTCAACTATCCTTGTTACTCTAATGATATATATAGCTATTATTTATGCATGTATGTATGGACTATTCTATATGTCTTTGTATGAATTTTATTGAAATGTGTTGTTGATATAATCCATCACTTTGTATCGTCAACTATCCTACTTTCCTCTTGTGATGTCTTTTTTCTCATGTGTTCCCTTTCAAGTCACGTGTTATCACATGTTTCCAAGGGGCACACCCACCCCATGTGTCGTGTGTTAGAGCCTTTCATGCACCTTCCTTGACTCACTGCAAAGGTCACACCCTTGCTACCAACAAGGACATCTTACTTACCTCTACGTGCAACCACAGTCAAGGCAATACGGTACTACCCACTGCTGGGACTCCTACTCCAAACAGTCTGAGGTCTAGTTGGGACTTCTTACCGGGGAGATCCCCTGACATGTTGGTGGGTCCAACACCATTAATAGGTCACCTAAGGCGTCACTTTCTTGACAAAATATCCAAAGACAAATTTTGATATCCTAGCCTCTACTGCGCTAGTGTGTCCTCAAGGCCTCCTTCATATTTGAATCCATTCTGATGGTGGAGTTGTGAGATTTCCCAAGCCCTAGATCGAAGATCATATTTGCCTTGATATTTCCTAGGCTAGCACCTCATAGGATCAATTTGACACCTTTAAGTAAAATTCTTACTTTGATCATTTCCCCTTCCTTGTTTGGGTTAAGAACATCATTGGTTTCCAAGTTGGGTCCACTTGGTCTCGTGTGGTCTCATACCTTTGAAAAGCCAATTCTTCAAGAACCATTTGGGAAGTCAAGTTCATTAAGGATATTAAGATTGGAAAACTCCTTTACAAGGCATATTCCTCTTACCTAACCCTTATATCCTCACCCCCATCCTAGAAATCAATGTACCTTACTTCAAGAGCAAGTAAGCTGCATTATTTATCTCCTTCTAGAAAAAGGATCATTAATATCAGTTTGCATCCATTGGTTAATTCATCCTTCAAAAGTGGCTTACTATATACTGGGTCTCCTCCCATCGGTGAAATTCCGTAAAGAGTTGAGAGTCTTAATTGAGGTGACAGCAGGTTAAGCCTCCATTGTTGCCCTTGACCTAGCAGCTATCCCTTTAGGAGTTCCTTTTATGCCTTGTTCTAGCTTGAATGGTAACAATGTCCACATAACTTGCAAGTCAAATTTGATCTGTCAAACCCTCCATCAAATTCACCAAATTCCCATAGAGAGTCCAATTTCCTTGGCATGTTTGTAACTTTATTGAACCTTGAGTTTTAATGTAAGATTGAAGTTTGAAGTTTGAACATAGGGCACAAGAAGAATTGGAATTTAAACAAATGAAATTAAAATTTACATAGAAGTTAACATTTTGATTCTTGAATTTTTGACAAAAAAGAAACCCCCAACTCAATGGGCATAAGAAGAAATTAAACAAATAAAACTAACAATCAAGATTTTGCAAATTTTACCAGAAAAACCCATCTCCACTAAATGCAACAAAAAAAACACACTCAAATCTAAGGAATATTCATGGAAAATATATTTGTTATAGAAACCCAAGGAAAAACAAGAAAAAAAAATAGGAGCAAATTTGATGCCCATACCTGAAAACAATGCTATGCTGAAGAAAGTGGGTCCAAACTTGTTTTTTTTTTTGCTTGGGGTGTTAAATTCCTTCACTTTTCTCCTCTCTTGCCCTTTTGGATGAGTTATAATCCTCCTTATCTCTCACCTCTGCCCTCTGTCTACAAAATGAGAGAAAAGAAAACCAAAAATTACCTTTAAAATCGCTCTTCCGCACAGCCTGGCGATTTTTTCAGGTTGACTCAATTGTTTTTAAAAAATTGCAAATTTTATCGGCATTGTTAAAAAATTGCGGCGATGTTCACAACAATGATGTAGACATCCAACACACATATACACACATACATACATATATACAATCCTTTCTATTAAATTTATAAATAAATGATTTGTGTGTGTGCACATTTTACAAAAAAAGGGATGGAATGTGAAGCAAACACCACTAGGAAGCACCCATAGGGCTATAAAAAAAAGATAGGTTCCAAGCCCCAAATGCTTTACAAGTATAGAATTAAAATAGGTATATGGAAATGAGCTATAAAGGAAAGGACTAACACAAAAAAAGGAGTCAACTGACCACAAAAATGCCAGACATAAAAACCAAGCAACAACAATAGATCCCAAATCTAGGGGAGGGTTATAATCATCTAGGTTTGCACCTCATTGAGTGAATGGTATCTCATCAACCTCTTCTCCCTATTTCTCATGGCTCTTCTCTAATGAGAGAAACAAGTCTAACTTAGGGAACTTGCCATTCTTTAGTTGAGGAGGCAAGCAACTATGTTGTTCTTAGTGTTGGCTTTAAAATTCATTCACACTCTCAAACGAGGTATCCTACTCTATGATGTGGCCTTATGTTAGATTAGTGCAGATGCATGAAAAGAATGTTTGAGGAAACTAAACTCATCATGCATGAGGTCATTCCCTGGTTTTTCTTAAGCTTCCAAGATGCACAAACCCTAATTCCACCTCTACGTTTCTAGCTTGCTCTTGTATCTACAAGTGCAAGTTGGCACATAATAAAGCTCCATCACACAAGGTGAATATATTGAAAGGAATGTTCTTAAAAATACTATCATTTCTCTTTTTCCATATAAATTCTAGGAGCTCTATTTTGAAAAAATGTTATTCTATTTGGAACTCCACTTCCCACAATAGCTTATTTCCAAGGAGAGAAGACTTTTGTGTAATAGAGCCAAGGAGAATCAAGCCACATAAGTTTGGGGCCCTTTCCACATTTACTTAGGATAATGAGAAAACTAAAATAGGTGTTTGATAGTTTGATCTTTGTGGGCTATGGCATTCTTGAAAACTTCAATGGCTAGCCAAGAGGAAAGCCACCCAAAAGAAGGAACTACACAAACATCCTTCTTAGGTTCATTTTGTAATGCTCATTTGACTCGGCAACTAGAGTAGGTTTGTAGCCACCGATATCCATTAGTTGGTTTATATTTCATGAAGCTTTTGGAATAGTTCCAATTCCAATATCTCCACCAAGAAAGACATTAGACTAGGCATGCTGAACTTAAGGAGGGGTCATTGGTGAACAAATCTTGAACCTATTCTATTATAAGCTTGTCTAACTTGAAAACCAAATTTTTTCTTTCAAACTTTAAAGTAGGCCATGCCTTCTAGTTGTGCATGAAACTATCAAAGAGAACCCCTACCCAAATAATTCCTTTCTTGTACAATTGTTTGTAAAAGAACCAAGAAGATCATGCCAATGGCTTGCCTTCATACTATACCAAGGGATACCAGCAAATAAAATGATGATTGAATGAAAGGCTTGAACACAAAGAAGAACCTCCCAAAGTAAGGTGATACTTAATAGCTTCCCAATCCTTCCAAATACTTTTAGTCACAAAGTTTCCTTCAATTTAAAATTTGTCTAGAATCAACAACAAGGCTTGGAAATTGACATTACTCTATTTCTTTATCCATAATGATTCCCTTCTTAGGACGTAATCATGCAAGGTCACTTTCCAATTCTCTTAACCTTGCATGACCTTGATCACCCATTTTAAACATAGTTCTTGAGCTTGAAGGATTGCCTCAAACATCCCGATGCCACCCATAGCTTTCGACTACAACAAAGACCCTAATTAACCCAATGGAAGCCTATTTTTCCCTACAATCCAGCCCAAAGAATCCTTAGAGTACCTTGTCCAATTAACAAAACGTTGTAGCAGATAGAACCCAATAAATTGAGCAGTACACGTGGGCAGAGATCCTTCGAACATATCTAGAATTTGGAAACTAAGGATAGAGGTTGTGAAATCTAGTTGTCCACTTTCTTGGTCATTTGCTACAACACCACCTCCCAAAGGAATTTGAAAAAGGATTGAAAAGCAAGTGGATCCCCAAACACATAAACACTTTCCAAGGATGAATCCAAGCCCGTCCTTGATGAGATAACTATTTAGGGATGTCATCCTAAGCCATCCTATAACATTTGGTTTTTTCCATTTGCAGCTTAGAGATGAAGGATTCTTCATTAAAAATATGGATACATTTTGTATTGGACTTCACTAACTCATTGTCTTCCAAGCTAATAAACAAAATGCCCATTAAAAATGTGACCAACGGTGGGACTAGGAGGGAATGCCCTTAATTTATCCTTGAGCAGTCTAGTTATTAAGGAGGTAGCCCATTGCCTCTGTAGCTAGCACATAAAGAGTTGAAGTTAAAGTTGACTAATAGATATACTCATGGAGCCTAGGCACAACCTCTAATAGTTAGGTTGAAATAAGGCTCTCTTTCAAGGAATTACATTGGCACAATCCATACCAATCAAATATCTAATTGTAATAAGGAACTTTAACAACTCCATTCATCATTTTACTTGGGAACCTTCCCTTTGAACTCCACTCTCCATAATTTATATTTAAGAATCATGAGATCACTCACTTTGATTCTTCATATCTAAGCTAAACATGTATTAAGAGGCCTGAACAAGGTAGTAGATAAGTTGGAAAATAAAACTATAACACTACCTCCTATAACTCTTAGGGTCAATGGAAAATAGTAGGAAGCAATGCTACCATATATTATTGATGATGAATATAATCATAAAAATATTATTAGAAGCCACTATGCAAGTTGAGTACATGGCATTCAAATGTTGAATTGGGTGCGTGAGAAAGTGGTTAAGGTGAGTCGTCGAAGTCAGAAGGGAGGGTACCATCATAGCCAAAGAAACGCCATAGGAATTAGAGGAGAGTGTAATTCAATCATTTGGATGAAAGATATGGCTTTTCACTATATTTCTTTTGTGTGAGCAGAGGGTGCAAGATAAGATCAAAGTGCTCTTCAAGGCAGACCTTGCATGTGATTTGATTACTAGAAACCTTTTTTTAGATGAAGCATGGATCATACATCATGGCATGGTAGTTTATTAATATTGGCATTCCTTTGGTTCTCTAGCAAATTTGACAGTCAACTCTCTGCACATAGATTAAGAACAAGTGTGGGAGTTATATATGTCTTCGCTCTTGGGGATTCATGAAGGATTTTTCATGTGGTAGATATGATTAGGAAATTGACATTGGGAGGAAGAATAGAGTGCTCAACATCCCAGCCAACAATTATCACACTTTTCAATTCATCATAATGGAGAATAAAAAGGGGAGGAGAGGAGTAGACAAAGCTAAGAGGGATGTTGATGATGATGTTAGGATGGAAATTTTAGTGCTAGGTTGGAAAATGGATCACCTCTCAATTTAGGTGGAAATAATAACCAATATCCTCTCTTCACAACATTAACAAATGCAGAATTTGAATGTACGCATGCAATGTCTCTAGTCTCAAGTGTAGTAGCTTCAGGATTTACACAAGGGAGATACCCAAGGAAGCGAGCACAAAATATCTTTAGAAAATTCAATCCAATCTACCCGAGTTGCACTGATTGACTTTAACCGGGAAACGTCTATTGGAAACTTGATAATTTTGGATGATTAGGAGTTTTTTATAGTTTAATTTTGATGCCATACAAATGTTGTATTCGTGGCATTTTTTATCGATTGTATCAGTATGGCGTTTTTTGGAATTTAGTAGTAGGGCCAAGGCACAGTCAATCTTGCTGAACTAGTATAGTTTTAAAACCCTACAATATTTTGTCTCAGTAAACTATGCTTTTCTATTATAATTTACTCTCTTACTCTTAAGAAAAAAATAATGTCACAAAGGTTCAGAGTTTTATTGGAGCTACTCAATATTTATGCAAATTTTATGGCATACTTCTTCAAAAGTGCTACACCTCTTCATGGTGTGACATCTGGAAATAATCCCTTGTCACATGACAAGGAACAAGAAAATTCTTTTGAGGATTTGAAGAGGAAAATTATCAAATTTTCGGTGTTAGCATTGCCCAACCAGCAATTACTTTTTCAAATATAAACTGATGACTCATGGTATACCTTTGGAGCAGTATTTATGCAAGGAGGAAGACAAAAATGCTATCTTTCTTTGTTATTTTCTAGGGCACTACTGAACTGTCTAACTTATGAAAAGGTAGCAACGAAAGTACATTGTTTCAAACTAAAAAAATGGAAGCACTACCTATTGGGAAAAAATACAGTGACCTATATGGATTAGCAACCATGGAAACACTTGCAAACTCAAAGAAAAATAAAGTAGGCTTGTCTTTTCAAGAGGATATGATTTCTGTAATGATTTGACTTTGTAATGAACAAAGTTTGTATACTCAGGGGAATTCTCTGATACCAATGTAATGAATAATGTTCGTGTACTCAAAAGTTAAATACTTCAGAATATCTGGTATATGATAATTCCCATCATGGGACAGATAATATATTATATAAGAAAATTTGAATGTACAGGGGTATCATTGTTACAAATGAGGCTTTCTTATATATATAATCAAATGCCTCTTCATGGAAGGTCATGTCCTTAGAACATGCCTCTTCATTAACTAATTACTAGCTATTTAATAATTAATTACGATTATTATTGTTTACAGTAATTTTATTATTTTTATATAAGTTATATTCATAACATTGCCTTCCTCTTCAGAAAGATTTGTCCTCAAAGATTATTGTTGATAAGGTGTATCATCTATTTCTTTGTCCTTTGTATCTTTCAGAGTTATTCAAATTGTCATCTTCGTTAATACATGGTGATAGCATCCTTGGAGTGATAAATAAAGTTGTCGCACTGAGGAAGGATTTGACCATCCTAAATCAATCTTCTGTGGAACTTTGCAATTACTTGATAGCTAAGATAAATTGTTATCATCATATTGGATTGTGTTGAAATCATTATTCTTTGGAACATAAGTATTTTATTTCTGTTATGAGTTATACATATACACAGACTACTTTAGATGTCTGCTCTTGTGATTCGAGTGCATATAAGGAGTTCTTTTTGTTTGTTTTTCACTTATTATGTGTGGCAATATTCCGATTTACTTCATGTTATGATGTTGTTGAGTTGGTTATAGAACCTTCACTTGGAATGTTCATTGCTTGAACGATGACATATACATGTGTCTTTTCTTCAACTGGATTGTCTTTTTCTTAAGTTGTGATATTCATTGGATTGGTATTTGTTGCTTTTTCTTCGATTTGAACATATACAACTTTCAATGCTTCTTTCATGATAAACTGTTGTACTTCGTTTTCCAACAACGTTTTATATTCCTTAAGCTTCTTAGCTGCGTTAGTAATACATTGCTATGGTCCTTGAGGCGAGTAATTTATTTGTTTTTGTTTGCGATAATCTTTTCAACTTGGTTTTGCAAATTTTGCATTACCTTGTGGTTTTCTTGGAGAATTACTTTTGAAATAACTTTTACATCTTCTGGAGTTACTGAATTTGGTTTCAATGTAACATCCTGTAGCGTTATTTTTTTCTTTTTACAGGAAATTTCATTTTTTTTGTATTTATTATAAAAGATCCTAATGTTTTGTTGTAGCAGCTACAACACCCTCCAAAATTTTTGCCTACACTCAAATTTTGGAGCCTATTGTGGATACTATGATCGATTGTTTCTTTGTCACTTATTGGTTAGGTAATGATTTCAAGATCCCATCTTGGATCTCAAGTGTTGTTCACACTTTTATCTTTATATAGCAAGTGTTGTCTTCGGGCATGGGACATATCACTTATCATGCAAAGGGAAGTTTTGGTTTGCTTCAAGGGGAAATATTTGTGAAACTTAGTTGTTCTCATCATATAGACATGTTTCGCACTCATTTCCAAAGTTTAACGCACTATTACACAAGTGTCGTCATTGTCATCACAAAGTCTATATTCGGTATCGCACTTATCGTAATTTACCACAAAGGTTGTTGCACTAAGCAAAGTATGTTTTCATATGTTCTAGATGATATACGTTGTGTCACCAAGTGTCCAAGTGTGTGATCATAGTCAAGTTCTATCACTGTTCACATCGGTTCCACTGATCCCACACTTAGCCAAACACTAGAGGATTCCTAGCAACCTAACCTCATCTAACCTTCCTAAACTGTGGATTATGTAGTCTCAGCCCTCAAGCAACAATCTTGTTCCTTGGCACTATGAAATTCTCAGTATTTGCCTCCCAGAACTGTGAATTTCAAAACCTCAGTGCTCAAGCCCAAGCCCTAAATCCCAAAACTGCACAATCCTTCTCCCAGCCTAGACATAACTATGCAGTTGCAAAATCACTCAACCTCATCTATCCTCCAGAACTGCACAGTTGGCTGAACCTTGCCTAATCTCTTAGCTCAGCTAACTCAACCCCAAAACTGAAAAATATTATCCCTCAGTCCAACTCGGTCACTGAGCCTTCCCCCTTTACCCACTATTGGTTCCAGCTCAGTCAATGGATTATCATGCAACATCTTAGACTAAGGGTTTATGAGACTGATTTTGTCTTGTCATGAGTGGATTGAAGATACAAGAATTATAACATGCTATGGTAAGATGATGAAGAAGGATATGAAGGAGGAGGACATGCTATATGACACTTAAGGAGATGAGGATAAAATATAATAATCAGATAAGAAGACTAAGGAACCCTGGGGTATGATAGAAGATCAAAGATCAAGACTGCATGAAGACTCTATCTAATTCATAACCCTTTTGGAGGGTAGGTACGAATAAAAAATCACATCTTTCATGAAGTTGAAATTCACCTCTTAGTGTAGTATGAAGGACATCTTATCACTGTCGTATCATTATGTCTTCAATGACATGTATGGTCGCAAACATTGAAAGTCATTCCATGTGTTTTCCCTAAGTGTTTTGCTCCCTTTTGTAAGATAGGAAAGATGTTGTATTTTCACATGTTGGTTGTCAAACTTTATGCATAAGATCATTCTAGTGGTTTCAAGGGCCCATCTTTGTGTTTATGAGTTTTCCTAACCATATAAACACCTGTTGCACTCATTGACAAAGTTTTGAGCACTGTCGCATAAGTGTCATCATGGTTGTTGTGAAGCATATCTAAGATGTTACACTTGTCGTAAATAGTCATGGAGTGGTCACACACATGAAGTTGTATTGTTTATATGTCATGGGTGATCTATGATATTGATTCATCAAGTATTATAAGTGTTAGATCGATGTCGAAGCCTTATCACTTCACACATCAGTGCCACTGGTCAAACACTTAGTCATTTCCGTAGAAGCTTCCTGACCCTTCAACTTTACTTCAACCAACCTGTCTGGACTACAAAATATGTAGTCCCATCCCTCTAGCAATGATCTTATCTCTTGAATCTATGCAATGCACAATTTCTGCCTCCCAGGGATGCTGCACTACACAATTCCTGAGCCACGAACCCAACCTTCACCTCCAAAATTGCGTAATCTTCTCAGGAAGCTTGGCCTAAACTACGCATTGTGCAAGAATAAGCATCAAGTTTCCTTAATGTGCTCCTAAAATGTGCAATATCATAGAATAATAACCTCCCTTCACCTCCGAAACTGTGCAAAAGCTTCTCCTAGGGGTCATTCCCCTTAGCCTGACCCACTGTCTCTCAAAACTGCGCAGAGATTGTCCCTCAACCTAGCCTGAACTGCACATTGCGAAGTTTCAGGCCTCAATCCTCAACCCTAGTTGTTGGGACTACACAATGCAAAGTCACTGAGCCTTACTTCCCAACTTGTAACTTCGTTTCAGCTCAGTCCCTGGACCAGAATGCACCATCTTAGGCTAGAAGGTTTTCAGGTTGATGTCATCTTGTCACGAGTGAATTGGAGATACAAGAACTTGGCGGGATGATGAAGAAGGAGATGAAGGAGGAAAACATGCAAAATACATTCTTGTAGGTGAGCATGTAAGATGGTATATCAAGACAAAGAAAAGGAACACCAATTCGAGACCACAACCCAAGACTTGAGATCATTGAAGATTCCTATCACCAAGCCATGAGGAGGTGGAAGACAAGAGTATTCTCAAGTAGCCATTATTCATAGAAACAATAGTGGCTTGAAATTTACATATCACTCAAATAGTTCATATCAGTAGTGCCATGTCATATCTTGTCATAAGTTTTCATATGCCACATCATCATTGCGAACCATGTATATTGTATTCATTGTAAAGTGGAAGCCCAAAGGATACATACATAACATGGAGAGTCATGTAAGTTTAAAAGTCATAGGAATTCAAACTTTCATGAGGGTAGTCAAAGAGTCACAAGGAGGGGAAGCATCACCCCTTTCGTTATATATACTCCCTCATTATATGAGCAAAGGAATTTTCACCTTAGCTCCTCCTAGAAGGCATTAGAGAGATCAGCTAGTTCTTTGAGGAGCAAGGAGTGGCTCCAATGTCCCACTATTGGGGCTAGTGATGTACATTGTAAAAATGTGTCTTGGAACTTTTGTTTAATAACATAAGCCTCTTAAGGGCAACACGTTCTTCATGCATGGACTGTAAATGTTTGTAAGACTATTATGTGGATGTTTGTATTTCATGTTTCCTTTCACATGTACTAATATAGTTGAACTATTTAAGTTATTTTAGTGCTCATATTATTGAGAATGTGTTGAAATGGTTGTTATTGATGTCACATCCTTGTGGACTATTATGCAGGATACTAGACAAATCTTTCCTTGCTTTCTGGTTGTAACTACCATCACACCCATTGTGGACTAATCCGCTGGATGTTAGACGGATCCTTTTGGTTCATGTGTGTCTCTTCCTGGGCGGTACTATTGCCTCTCACTTAGAGGTTCATTTTTCTCCCCCCTTTGTAGTAGAAGAACCTTGACACGGTCACAACTGCACACTAACCAAGCAAAACCTCCCTTTATTTTCAAAGACACCATTCCAACCCTCTCCCTTGTTGAGAGTTAGAGCCAAGAGATATCTTTGAGATATATGGAAACTAGGTCGATATTCTAGATGGGGCTCCTACACCAAATGGTGTGAGGTCTAATTTGGACTTTACATCGGGGAGACCCCTTTGGTTGATGGATTTCCAACACCTCAACATGTTTCCATCTAGGGTGAACCCAAAATAACGTCACCTTGATCCTTGCATAGGGATCAAACAAAGAATTTTGATACAAAAATATAATCCCCAATATTTAATTATAAATCGGTTATGTCATATTTTTTTCTATCCCAACAGTCTAATTTCTCAATTACATTTGACTTGGGAATCATCAATTGGTTAGCAAGGTTAGAGTTTATGTAATTTTTTCCTTCGGCGGGAGAGGTTCCTAAAAATCTTCCTTCCTTTATTTTTGAACTAGACTCCATTTTATGTTTATTGAGGTGAAATTAGAATTTTGAAGGTAACACTTTCCTAATATTTACAATAAAATAATATTATTTTTTTTTTGTTATAATCCTTCAAAAGTTTTAATTTCTTACTTCAAACCTTAATATTGAATTATTTAATTTTTTTCTTGGAATTTTATTTTACACACACACACACACACACACATATATAATTTTTTCCCTTGAGTTTTATGAATATATGAATTTATTCCCTTTTTAATTTATAAATACCTTCATGACTTTTATTTTCAATACAACTTTAAATATGCTTTGATTTTGGAAATATTTGGATGATTTCCTTCTTATATTTTATATATGATATAACTAATATAATATTCAAACATATTAAAACTTAGCTTTGATGAATTGAATTAATTGGGTTGGAGATCCACGACTTATTCTTTGACCGTAATTGGGTTGGACAACCACGACTTATTGTTTGACCGTAATTAGGTTGGACAACCATGACTCATTGTTTGACCATTTTGGAACTATTACTAACCACCTGTGGGTAGTGTATAAAGGAGAAATTTTTTTTCCTAGATGGTCCTCAGTCAGCAGCTAACAACTCCTTGCAACCACCAAATATCTCAATGTGCCATTATCTCCACCACATAAGCCATCCATATGGTTCCTCAACCACTTTTCATGATTGTATGTTTAAAGGTGGGCCCCCTAACCCTAGAGGTATGGCTTTTCATTGGTATAGTTGAGTAATTTTCCTTACCTGTCATGGGCACTTCTGGGCATGGATTGGTGGGGAGATTCAACAAAAAGAGTGAGTTAGGTCTGTATTCTTGTCTCCACTTCCTGATTTTGTAGTTACCCTTATATCCTAGTCCCGTGGGATCTCATTTGCTGGATATTAGCTTTAGGATTGGCACTACATGAGAAATCCCAATTTTGGTTGTGTGGTCCTGCTTCTCGATACCACCTACATCACTCCACTTCCATTCATTTTAGCCCATCTATTTTCCCATTCGGGTCCACATGTGTCCACTGGGTCCACATAGGGTCAACCTTCCCTCCCCTTGTCCACGCCTTGGGTCAAGACTGGAACGATGCCCTGAAAGTTGATGCAACTAAAAAGAAAAGAAAAAGAATAATTTGGCTACTCTTAATAGGAAATGTACCACAAAATGCGAAATATGGTTGGGACATACAAATTTAGCATGTGGGAAAAATCCAAACATGAGTTATGCCCCTTATCCATGGCCATCACCTAGGTTCCTATGGACCCTAGATGAGTCCCCTCTATCATTAAGGAACCCATGATTGTCCCAATCCCCGGTTGGTGATGAATCACCCCACCTTAAGGGGGTATCCACTGCAACATATTACACAACATGCTCTCATCCCCTAGAGCCCCGAGCAGTTGTGAAGAAAAATCAATAAAATGAAAAAGGCATATGAAGAAGGGTGAAAAAGAAAGGTCGAGGTAACTCATGTACTACAACTTTCTCCCTCCTGCACTCACATACACAAGTGCAGGCTTCCCTTATTATAGCTACCCATGAACCATGACATGTGGTCTGGATGATTTGCCCCGATCCCTACTCTGCTCCATTATTATATAATTGCCACCTACCATTTGAGGGATGTACCATCGAGATATCACCCCCTTTAGAGGTTGACCTAATAGGGTCCTTGGTTAACCCCTTATTGAGATTGGAGACACTTGTACATGTCAAAGCCCACTATGGAAAGGCATGCCACCATGAAGTGCCCCATTGGTTCCATGACTTATAAGCTATTTTACTTTATTATTCTAATGACTTTTTATATTGGAGGGAAAGGGAATGCATTGGATCTTATGAAATATTGCAGGTGGGTCTCCATTTGGGGCTTGGTCTCCCTATATGGGGACCTAACCTTCCAGAGGGCCACATTGGCATTTGTAGGGTGAGGATTGAGAGCCATGGGCCTCCACCATAGTAGATATTACTTCATGGATCCTTAGCAACGCTCATTGATTACTCGTGTTCCACCTTTTGGATGAGGATGATGCACCTGTTGACCATGCCCAATCGGCTCCACAATTGCACCATACACTTGGCATATGTTCCAATGTCCAGAAGATGTCTCCCACTATAGAGGGATGGCTTATATCATCATTCTAGCCCTTACAGATGATTTATAGGCATATTTGATCCATTTGTAGACCCATGAAGATGTCCTTATGCCCCCACACCCACTTGGGAGCACCACAGGTTCTCTCTTGGAAAACAAGGAGCCAACACCTTGCCCACTATGTTTGGAGTCCATTTATTCATCATGGCACCCCTTGGACTTCATTAGGCCTCCTTAAAGGCCCAAAAACTCACTTTGTTCATCATTCGACCCTCTTGAGAGGCTTCTTATTATGTTATTGAGATATTTTGTGGGCTTGTCACCAAAAGTATTGTTATTATGTACATTGCATGTGAAGTCTGGAATGGATGAACACAACACACCAAAATCAGGAGGACAAAAGAAACCAGAAGATAGAGGTGGAGGGGATGAGACCATGTGACAACCACTAGGTTTGTAGTCCAAATCTACACAGAAATCCAAAGTAGGTGGGGTGGGAGGAGGTGATAGTTTAACAAGTAAGTTCATAACTTCTCCCACCTCATCCTGTGGAGCTAGAGTTGTGTGATGAGTAGAGGACAAAGGGTCACTTGTGATAGCAACCTTGTCAGTGTCATATTTAGAATCTCTAACACTGAGGTATGCTGGGAGGGGCTCGAAAGATTCTAACTCGTGTAGATTTTTTGAGATGTGAAGAAGATACTGAAATATTTCAACCAGAAATTTCCAACCATCTTCATCTTCTGGAAACTCAAAAGAGTAATGACAGAAGCGTTCATAAAAGTGTGCAATATATTCATCAGGTTCTTTTTGTAAATTTAAGATTTTGCGATTAAGTGCTTTATGATCATAAAAGAAGAAATCACATCCTAAATTCCTCATCATGTGATTAAAAGAGTGTAAATAGGTTGCGGTAAATGTGAGACACCATTTCTTAACACACCCTTCGAACGTGTAAGCAATCAACACACAGGAAATGTCATCCGAGGGGACTTCATTCCTCTCACAGAAACCCAAAAAGGAAACTCCATGAATTAATAGGGATGTTCCACTTTCACCATTATATTTAAGTCATGACAAGTCATATATGACATCTGCTGACACTTTGAAATCATGAGCGTGAGAAAAACATGCTGGGGTTGAGATTGTGATGTAAGTAATGAGTGATGTGCAGATATTCAAAATAGACTTCGAGGGCTCAATTTGTCATCTAACCCTCCTTCTGGCACCATAAATGTTGATGGTGTTGGACCCACCAACATTCAAGGGGATCTCCCTAGTAAGAAGTCCCTAATAGACTTCATATTGTTTGGAGTAGGAGTCCCAGTAGTGGGTGGTAATGTCATCCCTTGACCGCGGTAGCATGAAGAGTTACGTATGATGACTTTGGTTGGAAGCAAGTGTGTGACCCTTAAAGCGAGTCAAGTAAGATGCATGGGGGTTCAAAGGCACGAAGGGGAAAAGGAAGTGTGCCCCTTAGAGTCTGTAATAGTACGCAACCTGAAAGGAACACACAAGTGGAATGACATCACAAGGTGTAATGCGAAATAGTCCACAAAATAACGTGACGGGTTAATCCAACAACATGCCTTCAACGAGATTCATACAATTGCATACAAAATAGTTCATAAGAAAATGTGTAACTTAAACAACATACTTTGCTAAAGCAACCAGAACAATCTAACTACAATAACAACATATGCATGAAAACGTGTTGGCTCATTTATTATTATTATAAGTGAAAGTTCTATGCATACATACACCATTGACATCCACTAACACCAATAGTGGAACATTACAGACAAGAATATGTTGGCATTTTGGCACTGATTTAGAGTTATGGCACAAGTGTTGTCCTTGATGGCAACTCTCTTTGGTAACAGATCTTAGTTCAGGCTTTCAGAATGAAGGAAAAGACATATACGCAGGTTCATGTAAATAAAGACGCGTATACACGCGGGTTAGACGTTACAAAAGCGCGTATATGTTGGAGAACTTACTTTTGGGCCGTGGTAGTTAGTCCTTGGTATTTGAACCTATCGTTTTGGACCATGGTGTCTCGTTAGATGTGTTGATCCCAGGTATTGGATCCATGGTATTGATTTATTATGGTTTTGGACCATGGTATTGTGAAAGGCATAAGACTATAAAAGAGGAAAGAGATTATTTGGCATACGATTATCTGAATTATTATTGAATATCTGAAAAAGTGCTAGATCTGGAATACTAGTAATCGGGTTATGGTGAAGATCTGGATCTGAATGAAGGAGGAACCCTAGTGCAAAGAGAAGGATAAGTTCTATTGATGGGTCATAATCTTTAAGCTTAAATGATAGTATCTTTGTATGATTTTGGTCTGTTATGTGCACACTTGCTTGATCTATAACAACTGATAATCTGGGTTAATTAGTGTTTGAATATCTGAAAAAGCAAATTATCCTTTATAGATCTATACGTAGGTTAAGTGAAGCAAAGTCGCGTATACACGCTGGTTCAATGAATGAAAATAGCGTATACGCAGGTTGTTCCAAGCACAGAGGCGTATGCACGCATGTTGCAGGTTATTGAAATAGCGTATATATTTTGAGTTGTGATCTAGCTGCTTTTGGTTATTGCTGCTGTGTTCTGGGTTCAGATTTTGTTGTGTGGTTTCTGGTACTATGTTTTGGGTACAACTGTCAGAGAAGTATCTACTTGATTCAGATGTAATTGGTGAAAAGGAGATTGATTGATTGAGAAATTCTTGATGATTGATTGATGTTCATGGATCTAGTCTGAAAATTTATGAAACATGGTCCCTGGAAGAAAGTGAAGGTTGTAGCCTTCAGTAGGCTAGCTACGTACTAGTATCTTGGCTAGTGCAAGAGCTAAAGGGGGTTGTAGCTCCCTTCCAGGAGAAGCTGGAGAACGAGAGAGGGTTGTAGCTCTCTGCAGGTTGCAGCCTGCGTACTGG
>APFE031044415.1:0-45975 GCA_000404065.3 Pinus taeda | reverse complement strand
AACTAATTTTAATGATGGATAAGAGTCCTTATATCGTTCAATGAACATGGCATGAAAATCCTTTAAACAGTAAATACAAGCAGGCGGCAAACTTTCATACCATGATTGGGCTTTACCTTCCAGAGTGGCCAAGAATATCTTCATCAAGCAATCTTCAGGAAAATCAACCTCAACTTGCGAATATGCATGTGAAATCTAACTAGATGTAGAGTAGCGTCCTTCCTACCATCATCTTTAAATGTAGGCAAATTCCTTGACCAATCTACCTTTGGAATTTTATTTGGAAAACCAGGGATGTGATCTCGGCTCAAGGGAGCATATCTTCTTGTGATTTTGTCCATCTTGAAAAGCTCAAAGCTACTGATCTCTCAGCAGTGGAGTCACCATGAAGAACAGGTTGCTGGATTCTTCATGAAAGGAGTCACCAGGTGAATGATTTCATCCTGTGAAAACTCTCCACTTATCATCAAAAGTTTAGAGTTTACAATACACTGGGGTAAAATGCAATCGAAGTGCTGTATTCACAAGCTCACGGAGATTGACTGAAGAAGTGTTTATCTACTTGCGCTTATGCAAAGCAAAAGCGTTTCGAAGGCTACCTGGCATAATCTACAGGCTCCATCTAAGACTTATGAAACAAACACATCAATCCACAAACAAGTTTGCTCTCCCCAGTATGGTCGCCAGTATGTTAGCGCTTGAAATTTTGCCTCAGGCTGAAAAAGTCAAACCTCAAGGCAACATCAAACCATTTAGCCTCGTAGCTAGCCCTACGGGGCAGGAGAAGGCTCTCTCCGGTCAATCTCAGTAAAATCTTAAATGGATGAGATGACCAATAGGGTAACACTGATTTTAGGCTAGTAAACTGATCAAAAGGGTTGATTTGGGGTTTTTAGGGTTTTTGGTGGCAAATTGAGGGGATGGCAATTTTGGGTGCGGGGATTGGACACAGTTTCTGCAAGGGGTTCTTTGGGGCGAGGTAGGAGACAGTATTGATGCCTTTGATTGAGGTGGATGATTAGGAATGACAAGTGAGGAGTTAAGGAGAGCAAACAATAACTTTGAATTCTCCTTAAACAGTAGAAAACATTGAAATTAAACAAACTTAAAAGCAGAGCATGACAGTCATGAATTCTTACTTTAACACTTCGTTTGCTTAATGTGCAGAAGTAAAGAACGGAAATGATTCACATAACACACTTACAGGTACATTGAGAAACACACCATCAATACATGTGTCCACAAGAATCCCAAAGAGGACTGCAAAACCCTGGTCTTCCTTAGCCAAAAATTGCAGAGATACAGTGAAATAATACAATGATAGCTTCTCCCTCCAGAGTCCAATCTTCCAACCTCTGAAAATGACTAAGAAAATATATAATATAGGCCATCTAACCTCTTTCCTTGCCTCTATGGGTCGAGCTCACTTTCTAGGAGTTGTTTCAACCACTTCTAAACTTAGCACTACAAACTAGGCAGTCAAAACAACTTGCCTCTATAAGATAGGAAACCAATTCATTCATTAAATGTTTGCTATTTCATGAATGAATCTTCTAGAATAGGTAAATAAGTGTCATTTCAACATGAAAATACATTAATTACATCAAAGAGGATAATAATCCACCCCAAAAATTCAAACAGGGTCAAACTGTGTTTTTCTGAGCTGTACACTGAAATTTGGAAAAATTTGCCTGACGGGTCGCGCCCTCTTCCTGAACGGGTCACGCTACTTTGGAGATGATTTTGAGGTACTTCCAGGTGTCCAAATGAGGCAAAAGTTGGCTTGTTGGAAAGGTATAGATGTCTAATTTCCAACCCAAGTGGAATTTCTGAATTTGGTGGTCATTGTGCCCTCCAAAATTGCAATCTCCCAAGACTGCTTTCTGTGTGTCAAAAATGTGGCAGAAAGTCATTTTTTGCTTGTTTTTTGACTTTCTGGAGGCCCAAAACTTCACCAAATCTCTAGTACTTTGATGAGCATGTGTAACTTTGCACGAACAATCTGGAAATGCTGATTTTTTTCAAAATGGAGTTGCCGGGATGAAGGGTCTCACGGGGTGAGACCCATTAATGGAGAAAACCTGTAAATTGCCTGAAAAAACCAAAATTTACCCAAAATGCTCAAAATTTCTTGGGATTTGTGCTGTGGCTAGGCTATTTAGTGCCTTGGTCCTTGATTGAAGCCCTGGCCAAGATATGGAGGGGATCGAGCCTCTTTCTCCGTTTTAGTGCCTTGGCCAACCGCCTTTGGAACGTCTTCATTTTTGCCTTGCACACGTGCATTCTCGCCCAATAATGGTTCTTCATGTTTCTCAGCAATTTCTTATTTTGGTTGGCCTTAGCCAAAAGCCTCTCTAAATGAGCATTGAGCCGGATAAGCATAGCCTCTCAAGAGATAAAATCCTCCCATGGGATACCCTGTTGTTTTGACTGTTTGAATGTTGTTTCAACTGTTTGAGATGTTGTTTCAAGGGGACAAATAGCACAAGGGAAATGTTAGGAAAGGGAGACTTTGAAGGGAAATTGGGAAAAACATATGAAATAGGGATTTAAGGGAAGGAATCATGATATATACCCCATCACATATATATGATTTGCAAAGGCTTTATGAGAGGTAGGGTTTAGGTTTAGTTTCTTGATTTTTAGGGATAGGGGTAGGGTTTAGGGCTTTTGATATTTTTTGGTAGGGAGAATGAATAAAATGATGAGGGAGGTGGAAATAGGATGTAGGGAAAAAGTGGGGGTATAAAGGATAACCTTGAAAACAACAATACAAACCGTAGTTCAACCAACACTTTGACATTTTTGAGCAAATATGCATTGGATTCATTAGTTCAAAATGATTGGCTTTAAACCACATTCACATGCTTTTCACACTTTGGCAAACAATGTATTTTCATGAGGAGAGGCCTACTTGCAACCTTGAAGCAATCCGGGGTTTTTTGGTAGCTTACTGGAAAAATTTGGTGGAGGAATTCCCAACGGGTCGCGCGCCTCTGACGGGTCGCGCCTATGTAATTTTTACACTACTGGAGGTGCCCTGACGGGTTGTGCGCCTCTAACGGGTCGCGCCCTTTTTCAGGAGGATTTTGAAGGCCTTCCCAGTGTCGGAATCGGGTGCAGGATAGCTCGTTGGAAAGGTCTTTGAGTCTAATTTCTAACCCAACTAGAATTTTTCAATTTGGAGTTCATTTTCCCTACCAAAAGTCAAATATCCCAAGACTGGTCAAAAAGTGCCAAATGAGGCTACCTCAAGGAAGAGTGCTGTTGCAGTAAACTTTTGAATGTCTTCCTCAACCCCAAATTGAGCTCATGATAGCGCATTGGAAAGATCTTTGTGTCTCGTTATCATTTTACCCATCAAGCAAATCATTTGGCCAACCAAGCTAGGAGAAAACTTGATTTTCCCAAGGTCACTTCATAGATGCCCTTGATTCTCCTGAGGCAACGGTATTCTTTGACATTTATCTCAAACCATGACACATGTGCAAAAAGTGAAGGAGGCTTTTCTTCTTTGGTAGTTTTGGACAAAAACCTCTCTCAGTTTTCCCAAATTCATCTTTTATTTCTCTGGAACATCATTTGAGTGTGACTTGTCCCGATGTGTGAAACAAGGAATTTTGTCGAAATGGAGCGAAATGAAGGGGATAGGGGGCTTCTAAATTCTTGGGGGAATTTTTGGGAGTGGGGAGGGATGTTAGGAAGCAGGGGAAAGTGGAATCTCAGAGATTGAGTGAGGGGAAGGGGTCCAAAAGGGCAAATCACAGGCCAAACCTAGAAAATTGCCAGGTTGTAGCTAGAAACTAGGGTTTGTGCAAAAATGAGGGATTTGGCGGATCTAAGGGATGGGAAGTGTTTGATAAGGTACATGAAGGATAGGGGAAGGTATGAACATCAGGAAACAAGTTTTACCGATGTTTTGACCATCCAAGAGAAATTGCCTTCAAAACCCTAGGAGAGGGAAATGAACTTGCCAAGGCACAACTGAAGCATGAACAATATGTAAAATGACTCATTAGACACTGACATGATAATGAAAAACCTATGAATGATGATAGACTCAGCTGAACGATGACATGGACTGACATTTGGACAACTTTAGAAGGAGTGGAGACAAACCCTAGACCTAATGCCTAGTGACCAAATTTTGCTTGAAAACTCTTTGAAATGACAAAATTTGACCTTGACACTTCAAAATAACTTTGTAAGAGCATGTTTGATCACTGGAGGAAGTCTGGAAAGACTGACACTAACAGCTCCTAAATGGAATGCAGGTGATCGAGCAGAATGGGACACCTAAAATGAAATGCAACAAAAGAGGTTTTGATCTCTGACAGAGGGCTGAACAGACCGACTCTAACATTGGCTCCAATGGGGATGATAGCTCCTTGGAGGTTCCAAGAACTACAAACTTCTGGGAGAGTAGGTAGTGCCTTCATCCATTGGGCTATGGAGTCCATTATTTCAAGAAATCCACACAAGATTTTTGACTCAATTTATTTACTGAAACTTGACTCAAACTAACTCAATTTTGAACCTAAAATGACTCAAAGACTGACTTGACAAACTCAAACCAAAGCTGAAATCATCCTTCAGAATTATAGCTTTCACTTCAGGCCCCAAACTAAAGAAAATATCACAGCACACTCTTGCAATGAAGCTGAAATTAAAATAGTATATACAATGAAAATATAAGCAGCAGAAAAGTTCTCAGAAATGATACTGCTTGAGTAGCCAACCATTGACCGGCCCTCTGGGACATTCTTCCTTGTTCATCTCCTTTAAAAGAAAAGCATTCTGACCACGATATGCAACAATTTTGAAGGGACCTTTCCAGATATTTTCGAACTTACCGCGCTTACCCTTTTCCTCATTCCTTGCATCCCATTTCAACACCACTTCCTCCAATTGGAATTTGTCCGCCTTTTATTTTATGTCATAGATTTTCTTAATCTTCTCCTGCAATTTGGATGTGTTTTGGAAAACCTCTTCTCTTGTCTTCTGCAAATGGACCATTTGATTCAGTCTTCTCTGCATATGATCTTCTTCATTGCCGGCCTCCTAAAGAAGTTTGACTACTGGAGCTGCTAGAGAGGTAGGAAACACTGTATCAATGCCATAAACAAGCTCAAAGGGAGACATACCAATGGATTTCTTTCGACTGACCCGATCTGCCCAAAGTGCATTGACCAACTTCTTATGCCAACTCTTCTTGTTTATTTCCAGTAGCTTCTTAATGATGTTGACTAAAGATTTGTTAGAAGACTCCACCAACCCATTGCCTTGCGGATGATAGGCAGTTGAGTGTCCCAAAATGATTTTATACTTGTTACAAAACTCAATCATCTTCTTTGATTTGATAGTTGCTACATTATCAGTGATTAACTTATTTAGGCAACCAAAATGAGACAAGATGTTATTCTCAAGGAATGAAATAATTACCACATCCGTAGCTTGTTTGGTGGGAATTGCTTCGATCCATTTCGTGAAATAATCTGTTGCCATGAGAATCCACCAATGCTGACCGGAAGAAGTGGGATGAATTTCACCAGTGAAATCCAACCCCCACTGCTGAAAAGGGGTGCTAACCTCAATGGGCTTAAGTGGAAAAGGTTGTAATTTCTGCCTGCCTTCAAAAATCTGACATTTATGACAGCTCTTAACAACCTTATATACATTAGCAAACAATGTCGGCCAATAGTATCCCACTCTCAGAATTTTATTCACCGTTGTTTTCCAAAAAAGGTGACCACCACAATCTCCTTTGTGGAAATCCTCCATGACCTGTTTTGCTTCTTCTTCCACCAAACAATTCAGCAGAACGCCACCTGGATCTTTCCAATAAAGTGCAGAATTTAGAATGCAAAACTTAGCAGCCTTTAATTTGAGAGTTCTACTTTTGTTTCTAGTCATGTCTGGTGGTGGTGACAAATTCTGCAGCACATATATGATATCTGAATACCACAGGGAAAGAACAAACATTTTGGATACCTGAATTAACGAACCTTCCTCATTCTCATCGGACATAGCAGCGATCAGATTTATGTCTAAGGCATGCAAGTTTGATTCGGCCATTAACTTTGCTAATCCCTGTCCTTTAACAAGCTTGGTGGGCTTTATCTCCACATCGTACTCCAACAAAGCTGCAATCCATTTGCCTCGTATTCCTTCTGGATGTGTCTGCACTAAAACATCCTTGAAAACAACGTTAGGAACATAAGCCAAAGTAGGAGAATGCAAAATATATACCCGAAAATATTTCAATGATTTTACAGGTGCAAGGGCCTGCTTTTCAATGATGTTGTACTTCAAGGCTGCATCTCTTATAGTTCGGTTAAAGAAAGCAATTGGTCTTTCGTGCTCATCTCTTTTCTGCATTAATACAGCTGCCATTGTATGCTCTAAAGCAAAAGAAAACAATATAAAATCCTGAGTGTAGTCTGGGCTAATTAGAACCGGAGCTGAAAGAAGAGCCAATTTTGACTAAATTGAAAGATTTTACAGCCTCTTCCGTCCACTTCACTTGGTTGTCCTTCTTAAGCATGTTTGTAATCTCTCTTAGGTGTTCAACAAGGTTAGGCACAAAGTGGCGTAAAAAATTCATCTTACCATTAAAAGATTGAATTTCCTTCTTGTTCCAGGGAAGGTCAATTTACTGAATCACTTCTACACATGCTAGATCAATACGAATTCCATCTTTTGAGATAATGTGCTCAAGTAGTTTTCCCTCATCCATTGCAAACAAGCTCTTCTTCAGATTCAGTGACACGCCATATTTTCTGCACTTTTGAAAGACAATTTTTAGATGACACATGTGTTCTCCATCTGCTTTTGAAAACATGGTCAGCTCATCAAGGTACACAACCAAAAAGAGATCCTTCTCATTTGCAAAAGCCAAGTCCATTGCCCGCGTGAAATGTGGCACCTGCGTTCTTCAAACTGAACTGCATTTAGTGTAATGAAAAGTTCCCCACGAAGTGGTGAACGCTGTTTTATCCCGGTCATCTTCATGGACCAAAATTTCGTTATATCCAGAATAACCATCGAGTAATGACATTCAAGATGCTCTGACTACTCGCTGAAGTATATGATCCATTTTGGGCAATGGATAATTGTCTTTCAATGAAACTTTATTGAGATTCCTAAAATCAATGCACAAGCGAATCTCACCTATCTTCTTTCTTACGGGCACCAAATTAGAGATCCAGTCAGAAAATCTGATGGGAACTGCTATCACTTAAGAATTCCAATAGCAAAATGTCTCACATTAGTTTGATGGTAAAAGTCGGTGCTAGTCTAAGTTTTATTTTTGTTTGCCTTAGAGTCTGAGTCTTAAGAGTCTTGAGTCAAATATGCATTCTCATTAATCACTGGTCATTCTCATTCATCACCGGTGTCATAGCCATGTGTCAGTTTTGTTTAAAAGTTACTATGTGCCACAAAGCCCTTTAGGTGATTTCGTAGCGCATGTAACCATTTTGAAGTATTTTCGCAACGCAACAGGTTTTAGGTGATTTCGCAGCGCGATATGTTTTAGGTGATATCACAGTACGATATGTTTTAGGTGATTTCGCAGCACATAATTCAAAATTTACAATGACTGCACTACGAAATCGGAGATTCGTGCATTTCGCACCGAATCTTTCCTAACTGTCAAATCCGTGAAGTTAAGTTATAGTTGTGTCATTCATTGTTAGTTTATGCACTCCACATATCATGTCCAACCACTTATCTCCATCATTACAGTTGCTAGGTACATTGATACACACGGAATGCAAGTTCCAAGAAAAGCCAGGTATGCACAGTCTTAATGATGATTGTATTCATTGCATGAGAAACAAGTCTGCAAGATTTCAACTTGAAAACATCGTTATCAACCGAGGCAATCATTCAAGCGAGGCAGAGATTGGAGTTTGAGCAGTGCTAACATTTCCAACCTCCATTACACTAAACCTTCATGGAGGGATCGACAGAAAGAAAAGACCACAGATCAGGCAAATGTTTGAGAAATGAACCTGAAGGTTTAGACATAACCTTGAAGAATAGAGAAGTCGAGCATGCATTCAAACAAGCCGGATGTTGGAATTTTTGCAAGAAACTCCAGGGAGGTCGTGCACAAGTTACCAAGGAATTTGCCTTGAATTTCATAGGACTAAACTCAAAGGTTGGTATGCTGGAGTTGCAGGTCTCACTAGACATGATATCCACAGTTACGGAGATTCCAAGGGGGCAAGAAAGTTGGTTTAAGAATTTCAAATTTGATATGAACCCATGCAAAGAGTTTCTAAAGCAGGAATTCATTAACTTAGATTTAAACAAGTCTATTCCTAGAAGTTATGTCAAAGAGTCATATGCCAATCTACTTACTTGTATACAGAAGTACCTTACCTGTGAAGGGAGATATAATAAGGTGTATTCATACCATTTTAAACTTCTGTTGCATTTCACAGGAAAGGCATCTATTGATCTACCTTTTTACTTATTTCGTAGCTTAAGTAAAATGTGTGATAAGGTGCAGCTAAAGAAAGAAGCCTGTGAGACTTCATTGTTCCACCATGGCTTGGTTAAGTTAATAGCTCTGCATGAACTCCAGAGGGTAGGTAGGGACTGGCACACATTCCTATTCATGTCTGGTTTAAAGAACGAGACCAGTCTCAGCCCTCAAGCTGCAAAAGATCTTCCAACAACAACTGGTCATCAGATAGAAACAAGATCCAATAGGTTTTCAAAGTTGAAGGCAAGGAAACAAGTAAGAGAATCCACCAAGCCACTGACTATTTAAGATACACCCCAGCAGTCTCTTAAAGAGAAAACTCAGGTTAAAGAAAGTGCACATGAATCAATCGCAGGTGAAGGAGTTCAAAGAAGAAGGACTAGGAGCCAGGTAGCAAAGGAAAAGGGTAAGTCAGTTACTATTGAAGAAAGCCTTGTTTCAAAGGGAGACTTAAATGACTTATTGCAAGCCATTGACATTGAAGAGTCTCCACTAGTGCAAGCAGATTTGATAGAGTCAGGAAAAGACAAGGCTAAGAGAATCAAAGCCTCAAAGAAACTAAAGTTTGATGATCAGGTTGATCAATTTGTATTTAAGCCCAGGAGACCCATAACGAGGAAGTTTAAACAAATACAGGAGGTATCGCCAAGAGCAGATGAAACAGGGGAGGTGACACGGCCTCATGAAAGAAAGGATAAAGGGAAAACAATTGCCATTCAAGAAGAAGATAGTGTGGAAGACTTGAAAAAGAGATTGGAATTGGCCAGCTTTGAAATTGCTAGACTGAAGAAAGCTGCCAGGAAATTTGCAGTTAAGGAGGCTTATTTTAACCAAATGCAAGCTCAGTGGGAGGACCAAACATTTGAAATTCCTGAAGTGGTTGATTTTAGTGTTCAATTCCGTAGCAGGACTGTTCCTGCAATAAAGGAAGCTCAATTTACAGAAAGGTCAATGCAAACCTTAGATCTGGGATCAAGGTCATGAAGAAACAAATTAAAGACTTAAAGATACAATTAAGCCAGCTGAAAGAATCTCCTTAAAGAAATCTCAAGTAAGGCTATGTTTAAAATTTTGATGGTTTTGCTTGGTATAACCTTTCTTGAAGAATCATACATTTCCATTCAGTTTTGAAAGGCCTTGGAGCAACTGAAAGAATGTTTAAATAGAAAAGGGCTCAAAACAAGAAAATTTTGGTTGAGCTAGTCTGAGAAAACTGTGTTTTTTGGAATAACACAGTAGTTTCGTAGCGCGCTACAAAACTGCTTAAGATGATGACTAACGCTCAGCAGTTTCGTAGCACGCTACGAAACTGCTGAAGCTACACAATCTAATCTCAGTCAACAGATTTTGAAATACAAGTGGAAGTTTTGAAAAGGGAGTATCTTCAAGGAATCATCTAAAGCTATCAACTTTCAACAAGGTCAAGACAGGTGGAGGAAACATGTATTCGAATCCAACTCTAAACTTTTCGTCATAAAGTGAGCACATTTACTACAGTCCAAGATATGTCAGATAGCTTGTAAAAGCTTTTGCCTTCACACATGAAAGAGGTTGACAACACATCAAGGACGTGGCAATCTGATATATATTTTGGATAATCAAAGATGAAGGGCATGGTTCTTTGGATTCGAACATTTTTGAGGCAAACCAAAGGCCAATAAACAGGGGTAGTTTCCTATGTTTCAGGGGAAATGGAGAAGATGTGACATTGAAGACTAGTATGGAGCTTTGAACATCCACCACAGCCAAACTAAAAAGGGACCACATGTCAAAGAACGAGAATGATTGTAATTAAGGCTATTATTAGCATAATATGGAGTTGGACTCCTATTTGATTTAGATTTCTAGAAAGTCTAGTTGCAGTTTGTTACATTTAATAGGCAGTTAAAAGTTGAATAGGTGTCATTAGAAGTAGATTTTGAGTTCCCCTCATGCTGGAGGAGGAATCTCAATCAGATAGAAGAGCTCTATATATAGGAGAAAGAGAAATGTAAAAGAGGTTGGAAATTTATGTGAAAAAGCTCTGATATTTGGCCTATGTAAAGACTCTGTTTTTTTGGTAATACAATACTACTTTATGCTTATCAAGAATCATATAGACTTCAATGTATGAGTTTATTTTGTTGTCTTTTCATGATTATCTACAATGTTGTGAGTATTTGATTACTTAGAAATCACTTGCAGTGTTCTAATTTCCTTCATATACTCGTTGACTGTCTTCTTTGTGTTTGATGTGCTCTACTTATATTGAAATCTGAATGCCTTGATTTTTATGCAAAGACAATCCTACTGTTAATAATAGATCACATATGACTCCATAAGCCCAATAGATACCTGTTAATTTTGTTCCACCATTTTCATTTCTATTTGTTTCACAAAGAGTTAGCCATCTTGATCATAATCAAAAACCTTTAATCCCTTGAGAGAGCCCTCTCAGGCTAAGGAGGCTAAGCCTTAGCTAAAAGATTGGTTTGAAACAGTTACTTGAAGTCTCCCTGGTCTGTAGCCTTCCAGGGCCTGATTTTGAGATAACAGGAACAATGATTCCTGATTTGTACAACCTGTTTATCTCCTTTTCAATTGATGGCAGCAGTTTTGGATTTAGCCTTCTCAACTTATGTCTGAAATGTTTCTGATGAGGCTTAATGGGAATAGTGTGTTGAATTATATTGGTATCATATGTCTTCAAGTCAGAATAATCCCAAGCAAACACATCAGCAAAAGATGACAACAAACTGATATATTTGGCTTTTACCTTGTGTGGCAATGCTTTGGACAGTTTTACCATTTTTGGATTTGCAACTGTTCCGTTATTGACCTCTTCAACACCCTTTTCTGTTGGCTACAATGTTGGTTTGTGGGCTACGCCATCTTGATCAAAGAGTTCTTCTAAAGGTATCAAGCCTTTAGGAATAATGTTATCCTTTAGTTGCAACACTTCCATTTGATTGATCTGCACATCATCTTCACCATCATCATGTTCTACATCAATTGAGGTATCTTTGAACTTACCTTTGTTTTGCAAAAAATCATCAATATGCTCATCGTCTTGGAAAACTTGCCAATCTCTTTCATTGTCAGGGACAGTCGGATGATGCTTGACATGGATTTTGAATTTATTGCTTGAGTTCATAGGAATCTTTAAATTACTCGCTGCCTTAGCAAGTGCATCTGCAATGCTATTTTGAATACGAGGCACACATGTCAAGGTATAATCTGAAAAAAACTTTAGGATATCTAGGAATGCATTTCAGTAAGCCCTCATTCAAGGGTGCTTAGCTTGATATTCGCCTTTAACTTGCTTAATCACCAATTTGGAGTCACCATATACTACGATCCTCTTAGCATTCAGCTTTCTTAGAGTTTTTAGGCTAGCAATCAAAGCTTCATACTTAGCTTCATTGTTTGAACAATCAAAAGCTAGCTTGTAAGAACATACCCGCACATTACTAGGCACTTTGTTCGGATCGGAGAAAGGACTGCGTACCCAAATACCAATTCCAGCACCATCATTTCCCACTGCACCATCGAAATCCATGGTCCATAGACCCTCTTCATCTTCTTCTAAATGCTGAAATTCTGCTAGCTCTGTTTTTCCTGTTTGTTGTCCATTATCTTCAGCTGATTGCTCAATGGTGTTTTGTTGTTCTTGTCCTTCTTTCCTTAGAACTTCTCTGAAATTATATGTTATTTCTGGAATACTTGCTGCTTCAACTAACTGACTATATATATCATTGAAACAATCTGAATACAAAACAAAAGACTCTAGATCTGTATGTACATAGTTAATTGGATGATTAATTGGTTTCTCCTTGCTTGTAATCATGTATTTCATTTTTTGTTCCCAGTACAATTTTCTCATTTGGCCAAACACAAGAATCGTTGCATAGGAGAAATCTAGTTGTAATGTCCCTTCCAATTTCGCTCCCCAAGACCTGGAAAGAAGCATACCAAATCTGGGAGGAATGTCCGCCACAACAATATCCATAAAAACATTCTTCATTGGGATTTGATCCAGACTTACAACCAAGTCTTTGATGAGCCCAATACATCTTACTCTGCTGGAATCAAACGAATAAAGATCATGGTATTTCCTAGTGATGTACAAACCCAACTTATCCATGATAGCCTTCGGCATAAGATTGTGGGAAGCTCTGGAATCAAACATAGCATTATGTAACACAAAATCATGCAACCTTAAATTGATATAAAAAGGTGGCACATCACTATCTAGAGACTCACCATTCAATGTTGGCCCAAAATCAATTCGGGTTGATCATCTTTGACATTCACCATATCAGACATTGGATCAAAATTCAAAATTTTAGAAACTTTCCCTCTATAACTGATGTTCCTCATTATTTCAGTCAAGGGAATGGATACCTTCAATTTAGAAATTTCATTTTCTAAACTAAAAGTTGAAATCTTTTCTACCTCTTTGGCTGGGACATATTTCTTTTCCTTTTCCTTCGATACAATTGGCTGATTTGATTTTTCTGTTGATGGTGATTTGTTGATATTAGGATCAACTGCCTCTTTCCCTTTCTTTTGTCCAATGGGTGAATCACTCTTTGATGCTGCAACTTCCTTCCTCTTCTGAATTGGGTTAACAGGCACATGTTTGTTTCTAAGTGAATATTGCTGCTAATGGGCGGACAAAGCATTCATATAACCTCTTTGGTACTCATCTGATTCTTCTTCCAAAACTGTGTCATTTGCTAGAATGAAATCTTCATCTTTGTGTATAGCTGAACTTTCTGCATACTCCTCCTCTTCAGTAATATAAATAGGAAAATCATCTAGAGTAAAGAAGTGATCTTCTTCCCCTATCACATTCTCTTCCTCATCGGATTCCGGTCCATACACAAAATTTTGCTGCAGAGGTGGCTGTATTGGCTGCTGGGCGGTCTAATCTTGGGCTCGCTGTTCTCTTTGTTTGATTCTATATTATGGCTGTTACTGGCCACGAAAGTTAGGATTTCTAACTTGTGGCTCAGGTTTATCAAGTTTCACTCTTTCGAACATCTACTCCACCTTCCGAAGTAGTTGATCTGTCGAAGACAACTCTTCTTTTATTGTGACCTTCTTTTCTGCTCTTGCTTTAGCCCTCTTGGCCAGCAGATTTGCTTCAACACTGACCATGATCTTCTGCATATCTTCCATTGTGGCAATCTCTCTCTCTCTTAGTTGATAAGCAATGTCAGCATCAAAACCATCTCGAAACTTCATCATGGCTATCCCCACAGGTGGCCTTAGATGATCAGGAATTGCTTTGTAAACTGAATTAAATCTAGTACAGCAATCATGAACGGACTCACCGACATTCCGCTTGATATGTTCATATTGATGAAGGATCTAAAGAGGATTTTTCTTGATTTCCCAACGATCTAAGAATTGTCTTTGTAGATCATCCAATGTAGAAATACTAGTAGCGAGCAAAGCTCTGAACCATTTCCTAACTTCACCACTAAATGTTTGTGCAAACAATCTCATTGTCACATTTTCTGCATCGATCTCACGAAGGTCACAGAAATCTGCCATTCTGTCCACATGCTGCTGAGCGGTAATGCTGTGAGGAGTGCCATCAAACAAAGAAATTTTTCTCTGATAATCTACGGGCATATCATCTAAAACTTGAGGCAGCATGAGAGGTGCAAAACGAGCAACCATCACTCTTCGTGGATTCAGTCTAGGGGATGTTTGGGGAGTGTGTGCAGTCGATGTGTGAGGGGTATGAGGTGGGGTGCGCGGAGGAGAAGCAATTTTGGATGTAGAAGGAGTAGATGGAGGTGAATTTACTGCAAACTTTTGATATGTGACAATAGGCTGCATAGGGATAGTGGGAATGAAGGGTGGTTCGGTGGGAATCCTTGAGTTGAATGCAGTGGCAGAAGATCCAAGGGTGGCAGATGCAGTTTCTAGGAAATTAGCAATATTTGAAGCCTCAATTTCAGTCTGAAGTTGTCTTAAAATAAAATTCTCAATGGCCTTATTGGATTTTTCAATTTCAAGAGCTGCAACAAAGTCCGAATTCGGGACTGTGGAACCAAAAACACTTTCAGATTTGGTTTCAAACAATGATAACTCAAACCGTGCATCAAAATCAAGCTCTTCAAGATACTTGAAAATTGCAGGGCATGAACGGGATTTGAACACGAGAGTCTTAGAACTCTCTTGACGAAGAAGTCTTGGAATCAAATTGGGATTTTCATAGACAGGGGGAGGATTTGGATCTGGATTAGCTTTGGTATATCTCCTCGAAGCCAGTGTTCTATTTTCAAACAATCAAATGGACATAAACAAATTTCTCAGCCTATCAAATCCTAAGCTTATCATCCACAACTTAGAATCATCAAATGCACCGGGGTGGTTGTAGGTTAGATTTTCCGTTAATGAGACTAGACCGGAGATTGACTGAAGTAGCGTTTATCTACTTGCACTAATGTAAAGCAAAAGTGTTTTGAAGGCTACCTGGCTAATCTTCAGACTCCTTCTGTAGTTTCAAAATGAAGAATACTAACAAACAATCAAATCAAGTCCCCAGTGGAGTCGCCACTATGTTAGAGCCTAGATTTACCTCAGGCTGAAAAGGTAAGCTTCTAGGTCCACATCAAACCCCGCTCAGCCTCATAGCTAGCCCTACGAGGACAGGAGAGGGCTCTCTCCAGGTCAATCTCAGGAAAAGACAATCATATGGGCTTGAGTTGACTGATTTAACAACTTATTAGGCTAGGTATGAAGTACAAGGATTTGATTTGAGTTGTTTGGGGATTTTTGTTGGAAAAAGGGAAAGGCAAATTTGGGTTCGGGGATAAGGCCTAGTTTTTGCAGAGTTCTGATTGGGGCAAGGAAGGAAATCATTTTGATGCTTTAGATTGAATGAATGGATGGATCAGACTGGTGAGGAGCCAAGGAGGGAAAGAGAGTCTTAAGAGTCCTCCTCAAACAGATGAAAACATTGAAAATTAAACAAAATTTCAAGGCAAAGCACAACAGTCCAGTGAATTCTACCTTAATCACTCATTTGTTTAATTTCAGAAGCAAAGAGAAGGGAAAATAATACACATAAACATCAATGAACTTACAATTACATAGAGAAAAACACCATCAAAACACAGAGCCACGTGGATCCCAACAAGTGCTGCAAAACCCTGGTCTTTCCTTAGCCAAAAATGCAGAGATAGAATGTACAATGATGTGCCAAGCAATCCCAAGTGTCCAACCCTGAAAATGACTGAGAAATTACATGATATAGACCATCCTAACCCATTCCCATGCCTCTAGGGGTCGAGCTCATCATTATAGGAGCTATTTCAACCAATTCTAAACAAGGCACTAAAATCTAGGCAATCAAACAACTTGCCTCTATATGGTAGGAAACTGATTCATTCATTAAATTTTCACTTTTTAGTGAATGAATCCTCTAGAACAAGTAAAAATGAGCCAATAGTACATCATGGTCCTTAAATTACATCATGGTAGATCAATAATTACATCAAAAAGTGAAACTAGTCAAAACTGGGTGAATTCCTTAGCTGTACAGTGAAAAATAGGCAAAAATCCTTATGCGCCGCGCCTGATTCTCTATGTGTCACGCCACTTTGGAGCTGAATTTGAGGCCCTTCCCGGAGTCCAAATTGAGTGCATGATAGCTCATTGGAAAGCCCTGCCTGTCTACCTTCCAACCCAAGTGGAATTTGTCAATTTGGTGTCCATTTTACCCTGCAAAATGCAAATATCCCAGGACTACTTCCTGTGTGTCAAAAAAGGGGCAGAGAGGTCATTTTTTGAGTGTTTTTGACCTCTTGAAGGCTTTTGCCCAAATTTCTTGGCCATGCACCAGCAAGCATAACTTTTGATGACAAATTAAGAAATATAAAATTTTTGTGATTTGGGGCTCTCTGGCAAAAGTGAGCGCCACGTGGCGTGACGCATAGGGAGGCAAAACCTATGTTTTAGTGCAAAAAATTTCAAAATGCAAAAAATTGCTCCAAATTTCTTGAAATTTGGGTTGGACCTTATCTATCAAGTGTCATGCTGGGCTAAATAGGCTTCGGCCAATATCTGAAGATGATCATGCTCTTTTTGTCTCTTTTGTCTTTTGGTTGCCTTCCTTAGTTTTGCCTTTAAATTTCTTATTCAGGCCTTGCAAACCTTATTACATGCCATGTAATGGAAAGCCATGTGTCTCAACAATGATTTGTCCCTATCGGCCTTGTCCAACAGTTTCTCTAGGTGGATGTTGACTCTCTCGAGCCAATACTCTCGGTCATCATTAATCTCTTGCTCCAATGAAGTGAACTCAATCCTCCTCCTTTGGGCAACTTGGCGATTCTCGCAGATGTTTTGCAACTCCATGATTGCTTGTTGATCTTCAAGCTACTTGTTCCTTTGCTCCAAGTATTTCATAGTCCACTTAGCCCTCTCCATGTTGAGGGACAAGGCTTTGATCTCTATCTGCTGCTCCTAGATGATTTCTCTAGGATTTGCACTTTGCGAGCCCATGTCTGTAACATCATCTTGAATGAGAATGAAGTCAGTCTCTCGCTCACCTGGAGGCCCCTCGTCCTGCATTGGCCTCTTGCCTTTGTCCCGTACCTATGGTGCCGATGTCGGAAGCAAGGCCCCTTCCACCCCAGGTGGAGATAACACTCGCTTTGCTGTTGCAAATAACTGTCTCGTGCCCTTTTGATAAGTAATGAAAACCGGTATAGTAGCAGTGTGTGGATGATGGCCTTCATGCTGATGAGAAGGTCCACCGGTCTCATGCCCAACCTCTGAAGGTCCTTGTGAAGCTCTAAAAAAGTCACGAGAGATGAAATCATCCCAAGTGATGCCCTATAATCCAAGCCGATGAACCACCAAAATCTTGATGAGAGCAAAATGGCAAATAATGTTGAACTGCTGCTGAGGGGTCTTGTGCTGCACAAGGATGGTCATCCTTTCTATGTTTCGACATATGAAATATGGGATGTTCATCATCTATACTCGGGTGAAATGCATGAGCACCCTGATGTGATAAGCATATAATCAGGAGAAACGACCTTCACAACTGAAATACTTCATGATTAATTTCATTAGTGGAGCATATTCATCTTTGGGATATCGGAAAGGGAACACTCTCTTAAGCTGACTCAAGAAATCGGGTTTAATATATGGCTCATAATGCTTCTGATCAATCTTCTGCCTCTTGTTCCATGGCTCTCCAATGTTAGGTATATCGGTTGCTAGTGAGATAGATTTTGGTGTAAGTGTGAAGGTGACACTAGCCAAGGTAACTTGATCTCCATGTAAATGCAGTACAAACAAGCGAGCCAACTCATGATGAAATTGAACATTAGCAAACTTCTCACAAAATTCAAAACATGACTGAAACTGGAAACAAGAGATGGAAAGAGGGCAGGCCTACAATTCTGTAAGGGTGGTTGGCTCTTCCCTGATATGTCTGCCTCCTTTATGAGGCCTCCAGGGTGCATGTCCCTCCATGGGTGAGTCACTTTGGGTCTCCACTTCATAATCGGATGAATGACCGGATGACATAGCTGTTGCTATTCAAACTGCCTTGGAGAAATAGATGCTGGTGTATGAAACTGTATTGAACTGCTCTTTTAGTGATGTGTTTAATTTCTGCCACCAAGGGGAAAACAAATGAAACAAGGGATTGTTAGGAAGAGGGAAAATAGTAAGGGATTAGGGACTATTGGGACAAATTTTGTTAGGGAAATATAGGAGGGTTTGAGGGGTTTTATGTATAGGGTTAGGAGATTTTTTGTAGGGTTAGGGTTTGGGGTTTGGGATTTGAGAATTTGGGACATAGAATTTGGGATAGGGGTTTGATGATTTTAGGGAGTAGGGAAACTTAGGAATGATGAAGATAAGGGAGAAATGGGGTGGGGGAATGAATTTGGTGACAAACAATAAATTTGAAACCCTAACAACAGGTTTTTGGGTTTAGCTATCTGTTTAGGGTTTCACCACATCAATCATCACAACACATCACAATATAAACCTCAAAATTGGATGAATAAATAGCAACCTACTTGAAACCAAGATAATGTAGGCGGTTTTGGCAATTGGAGGTGATTTTGGAACATTTCGGGCTAGTCAGTTGTATGCACCGTGCAGCTCGCCCAATGCACCGCGCCTTCCCAGTGCGCTGCACCCGTGTAAAATAACACTGCGCGTTTTCTCCCAGTGCGCCGCGCCTCCCCAGTGCGCCGCACCACCTGCTCTATGCGCCGCGCCGGTCAAGTTTCTTCCAAATTCACCCAAATTGTGCACTTGCTCAACAAATGTGCTCTACCTTTCTTCTCTTTAGCAAATGAGCTAATGACATAAAGGAATTACTTATAATCAAAGAGATTTTAAGATTTTAGCTCATGAAACCCACTTCTATAATGTTTGGGAGATGACTTTTATTTCAACCCCTGTTTTTGAACCGTTTTTCACTTTTTGGCATGTTGATGAACTAAATGAGCTGAACTTTGTTTGTTTTTTGCAGGTGTTGGAGCTTCTTTGGCTAAGGAAAGGAACTAGGGTGCAGGTGTAGGAATTTTACAATGAAGAGAACAAAATTTTACATGATTTTGTACAAATAAGGCTAAATACTCTGTTTTTTCCTCAAAATAGAGTTTTGAGGAAAAACACATTTCGGATACTTATTAACACAATTTATTGGTGATAGAACATCCTCATGGCCTGCTGGTGATTATCGGACACTCTGAAGCATTTATTGACAAAACCCTAATGAAACCCTAGACCTACTTGACACTAAAACCGTAAAGACAACTTTTGTAACTTTGATGAAAAGAAAACTATATACGCTTTTTATGAACAGACATCAACCAACAGGTGAATGACATGAGTGAAGTATGGGGACAAGACCCTTCCGTCAGAGGATCGATGCTCCTAAATGGAATGCAGGTGATCGAGCAGAATGGGACACCTAAAATGAAATGCAACAAAAGAGGTTTTGATCTCTGACAGAGGGCTGAACAGACTGACTCTAACAGGAGGAACATCGTCCTCAGTGTTCTATGACCAAATAAAATATAAAACGTGCTTTAAATCAAGCAAAACTGTTTGGAGCTTTATAATAACTACTTGATTTGCAATTACAAATCACATGTACAGTTTCTTTCCCAACAACTAAATAAGCATATAAGATTGTACTAAATCAACCATTTTCCATGGCTCTTTTGCATCTTTTATGGAGCTTTTGCTACACCCAATCTAGCTTGTTGGGCACTTTGATATCTTCCAACTACTACTTGTTTGTCTTATAGGTAGCTAAGTGTTGGGAAAAATACTAAGAGGGAGGGGGGCGGGGGGCATGTGTTGGGGGGGTTGGGGGTGGGGTGTGAATCAATATTTTTAACTCACTTTAACCTTTTAAATTTATTATTCTGATTTATGTATGCTACTGTCATTTAGGAAACTGGCATATGTACGTGATTGTGATGAATACAAACAATGTATACCCAGTTAACTACTTTTCTTATTTTTCATCATTTGTTAATCTTCTAACCAGTGTGTCATTACTTCATTATTCATTCATTAAGAAGAAACCATGAGCAGTGAATAATAGATAGATCATCAACACACAAGGAACATATCAACACACATGAACACCAAAATTTTTAGGTGGAAACCCAATGTGGGAGGAAAACCATCGTTGTCGTTGTCTCTGTCTCTGTCTTCTTTCTTATTATATAAAAAAATATTCTTACAATCTTGTATTGGCATAGACTCTTATTAGTATCCAAGAACCTAGCTGCAAAAGGATACAACCTTCTCTTGTCTCCAGCACCCACTGGAAGGGAGCTCCAACCACCTGATCTCGTTTACGAGCTCCTACCTAAAGTGAACTCCTAACCCTGCACAAATTCTATAGCTACTACTGGAAGGAAGCTTTGACTCCCTTACTGAAGGCTCCAACCCCCAACACCTCTTGTGGACCATGTTTCATAATGTTTCATACTGTATCACCTAATTCAAAACATCAAACCCGTAGGCCACCTTTCATCATATTTTCAAACTAGACCCACTTCCATCATTAAGCCCAAACCAAGTAATAATTTTGAAAAGCAATCACTGAACCAACTGAATCATCAAATCAATCACTAAACTTAATCAATCAATGTAACTAGATCAAACCAATTCATATCAAATTATATCAATGCACAACCACTCATAAGTATACCAGATCATATAATGTTCATCTCATAAACCAATTTCTATCACTACAAACCTTGATCAAACACATGTCCAAATGTATACACTACTTTTATGAAGAAAACCAGCATATGTACGCGACCCCTTTGAAGAAGACCTACATATAGATCTCAAAATACTGACAACTGAATCTGAATCACTGCAATACTGAAACAATCACTAAACCTGAGCCAATTACATATCACAACAAAATAACATCTTTACTAATCAACATTCCATTTCATAACGTACTCAAATCAACCAGTATTGTCAAACACAAATTATCATATAGAGGCATCATTGGAAGATAACAACAAACATAACAGAACTAATCAATTGTCATCAACAATCCATATTGTGAAACCCTAGTATGTATACACGATTTTCACATAGTGTATCAATGTATGTACGTGATTATCATACACAACACCCATGTACATATTCTAAACATACTAAAATCCTTTCACAGAATATATACATGAATATTCAAAAGATGATCTGTGTATGTACACAACCTTTAAAAGGAAAACTAGTGTACATATCTGAAATCACTGAGTCAAACCTTCACTGCAACCACAACACATACTATGCATACTTCACCTTCACATATCCATATCAGAGCATTATTATCATCACAAATATATCATTGTTAGCTATAATCACAAACAAATCAAGCAAGAAACTTCATTAGTCTTCACTATTCTTTCAGATCTATCAGATTTGAGCCTCTTCCATGCTCCTTGGTGCACACCTATTGCAGATCATATTACACATTTATAACCCATAAATTTCACACCCAACACTTTGATCTCCATCTCCTTATATAACTTTTTCCTTATCCAATACCTTAGGCCAATCCCTTAGTAAAGTCATTGGTATTCTTTGATGGGATCAAATAACCGTTGATGCACCCATTACTATGGGCAACTACCATTGTAAAGTCCCCTAGTATTCAAGTTACCATGGTGCAGATTCTGTACACAAATTTACTTCACAATACCTGTGTATGTATGTGATCTTGCTTCACAGGACTCGTGTATACTTTCTCAAACTTTGTCTTTTCCATCCATCTGTCACTGAACTGATATTCTTTTATGCATATCACCTATAACATCTCCATAACTGTCATGTTGACATCTTTATCAAGTACGTTTCCATAAAGGACAACACATTAGCCATAATGCCAACAATATCCCCTTTTGGACTTGATGGAAACCACTTTAGCGTTTGGTCACCACCTGCAAATGCATATGTAAACACACCAAGCTAAACACCAAGCTTCTCTCCCAAAAATTCTACTCCAAACACCAAGCTTCTCTCCCCCTTTGACATCAAGGGCAAAGGGCTAACCAATGTTGAATGAAGACTTCTCTCCTCCTGTGTAGAGAGGACCACTGTAGATCTAATGAAAACTGTATACTGACCATGCTCCCCCTGATCATATGTTGAATATCTTCAATGAAGTACTTGAATCTATGACTCAACCAAGTATGACATTTCCTATCACCAATGACTCATGGTTACATCAATCACCCAACATAGTGAGGTTACATATTTGACCCAACATTACATCAATGTCCCAACATAATGGGATTACATACATAAATGACTTGACCTCAATATCCCATACATGACTGAATTTTACAATGGTTTACAACATGGGTCTTTACCTGACATTTACATCAAGAGACATATATGACATTTTTAACCAAAACTAAAAAACTCACTCAGGAGGTTGCAAGACAATGATAGTCATCAACAACCATCATACACTATATAGGAACCTACAACATGAAGATTTGATTGCAACAACATAGATATAAGCATGAACATCCTCATCATCATCATGAAGTAAGATAGGGAAAATAAACATCAACCTTCAACAACATCAACATAAGACCAATGCATTCAAGAAGCATAGATAATGCATTAGATCCCTGCCAGCAACTCATTCCCTTGACTTATATCATCAAGGTCAACATGCTCTTTCCATTTGTAGGAAGAGCCACAATCTACGAACATCAAAGACATATAGATCTCTTGCAGCACAACAACATATATTTTCATGTATCAACAACAATTGTGAGAACCAAGAATATCACATATTACTGAGTAACATCATCATATCAACTTTTCACATGTAGCTCAACCAACATATAGGCATCATTGATAACTTCACCATATGAAACTTGTGCATCATAGAAGACATAATGACAACAACATATAAATGTCAACAAGTAGTGAGTGAATCATCAACCATAACATCCACATATTCTTCATCAAGTGTACCATGTAGGTTCATCTTCACTAACTGCAACTTAAGACATATATAGTCACCATCTAGGACTTCAACAACATATGTGTCTTCGGCAGCATGAACTATACATCACCAACGATATATACTCATCATAAATCAATATGCAATAAGAAATGCTCTAGACATCATAATGCCAACAATGCACTATTATAAACATAGTTGACGCTCCCCATGAACTCGTTCCATCTTATCATTATCAAATCTGAATATATCCAACTCATCAGTCAAAAAATTCATCAAATAATCACAACATTAATAACTTTTTGTAATATCTCATGAACTAGCATGAACCAACCATCATTCCTAAGCATTATTAATAGTCTACAACAAGTCAATATTAAAACCAAAAAGAAAAATAATAATTGATTTGAAGCATATCAAAAAACCCCCCTAAGTTTATCCCACTATTTCTTCATCTTAGAGAAGCATACACGACTATCTAGATCAATATTTGCATATATACACGATTTTCCTTCATAGTATCTGTGTACAGAAAGTAAAATGATGAAATTTTTATGACACCATCTCCCCCTGAACATATCATACTTGTTACTGTTCACTATTATCTCATCAATGCAATGTTAGCAATTAAGCATCACCAAATGAATATCAAACTAGAGATTTATTACCAAGATACTCATGCATAACTCCCTCTAAGATCCTATACTATTGTTCCTATGGACTTGATAACCATCACCTGCTCTTCATGAGGTCATGTACCTCACATCACTTCTGCAGTCACTGATATCAGTATGCTTTTAATAGCAATGGATTGCAATAATGTCTATCTTCCCTACGTCTTTGACTGATGTTCTTTCTTCTTTCAAATTTGTTTGCAATTTTAATCATGTGTTGGAATGTATCCCATCTTCTGCTTCCATTCCAAGTGCTTTACCTACAATTAGTGGCCTTATGCCCAAATGAGTTACAAGAGAAACAATATCCATGAAACCAAACTTTATGTCTAGGGTCTAATCTTGAATTTGATCTAGAAGATTCCTTTTCATATGAGTAATTTAATTTAGTTTTCTTTTAAAACACCACATGATGGTTGTTCTTGTTATTGCATTGAGGATCTGAAGCCATGTAACCAATGCCTGTCTTGATTAGAGGAGAACTTTGTTCATTGATAATCCTCTCTAGTGACTCATATGACTTTACCCATTTATTGATTTTCTCATATTCTTCCCTTAGAGTCCTAACTTCAGATTCTAATTTTTCACAGTGCACTTCCTTTTCCTAAAGTTATTTTGATAAGACTTCTTTATTCTATTGGACGCTTCCAATTCCATTCTTAACATGTTTATTTCCTTAATCATACTACTTTCTTTTGTTTCCATCTCTTTGTTTGCAATCCTGAGTTTATCATTTTCTTTTAATGCTTTCATTAAGTCATCTACTTCACAACTATCTGATTCATCTGACTAATCTTCAAGAGCCATAAGTACTTGATAACAATTGTCAGAATCTGAAATTTCTTGATCATCATATGTGCTTTGACTATCCCCATTAGAATAAAAAAATTTCTTGCTATCAAAACTTCTTCTAACATTCCCCTTTTGAAGATTTTTCCCTTTCTCATGATTATCTTTATAAGTACATTTGGATGTATAGTGACCTACTCTTCCACAAGTAAAACATTTAAAGGGAATCTTTCCTTTGAATTTACCAGTTCCTAATTGTAAATTCTCACGAAATTTGCTTCTTACTCATTTGACATGTAGCTTGTATCTTTAAGATTTTCCTTTTATTTCCCTTTATGAGTGGCTTTGAAGGTTTCTTCTTTCATATTTGATGGACCCACTTTTTTCATCTCAAAGGCTCTTAGGATCCCATGGAGATGTTCAATAGTGAGACTCTTCAAATCCTGCATTTCTTCAATAATAGAGACTTTGGAATCGAACTTTGGAGTTAGTGATCTCAAAATATTTTCAACAATAATAGCATCCTTTATTTCATCACCAAGATTTCTCATTGAATTAACAATCTCATCTACTCTAAGGAAAACGCCTGCAATGCTTTCATCATCATGCATTTTAAGGGTCTCATACTCAATTCTAAACGTTTGAAGTTTAACACCTTTTACCTTGGTGTCATCTTCATAAATTTGGATAAGATTATCCCACATTGCCTTTGTGGTGTTCAGCTGCATGACTTTCAAGAACTTAGACTCGGCCAGACTTCCCAAGATGGCATTTACAACCCTTGCATTGGTTTCATATTGTTTCTTTCCTATAGTATTTGTGGGAATGGAGGTTGTATATTGATATCCACTTTCAATAATTTCGCATTCATCAACTCCTAGTTCCTGCAAGTATGCTCTCATTCTAACATTCTAAAAGATAAAGTTAGTTCCATTAAATAAAGGTGGTCTCACAGAAAATACTCCTTGAGTACTCATCTTGACAGATCTCCCTTTAAGTGATCAAGCTTCTATTGAGGGACGAGATCTAATTCCAATTGTTGGGAAAAATACTGGGGGGGTGGGGTGAATCAATAATTTTAACTCACTTTAACTTTTAAATTTCTAATTCTGATTGATGTATGCTATTGTCATTCAAGAAATTAGTGTTTGTATGTGATTGTGATGAATACAAATAGCGTATACCTAGTTAACTATGTTTATTCTATTTCATCATATGTTCATCTTCTAACTAGTGTGTCATTACTTCATTATTAATTCATTAAGAAGAAACCATGAGAAGTAAAAAATAAATAGATCAACAACACACAAGGAACACATCAACATACATGAACACCGAGATTTTTAGGTGGAAACCCAAAGTGGGAGAAAACTACCGATGTTGCTGTCTTTGTCTTCTTTCTTATTATATAAAGAAAATTTTCTTACAATATTATACAGGTGAAAACTCTTTCCAGTACGCAAACACCCACCTGCAGAAGGATACAACCTTCTCTCATTCTCTAGAACCCACTAGAAGGGAGCTCCAATCGCTAATCTCATTTACTAGCTCCTATGGAAAGGGAGCTCCTACCCCCTGTAAAAATTTTCCAGCTACTACTAGAAGGAAGCTTCAACTCTCTTATGGAAGGATCCAACCCTCAACACCTCTTTTGGACCAGGTTTCATAATGTTTCATACTGGTTCCACCTGAATTAACACATCAGACCTATAGGCCACCTTTCATCATATTTTTAGACAGGACTCACTTCCATCATTAAGCGCAAACCAAGTAGCAATTTTGAAACCAATCACTGAATCAAATCACCCAATCACTTAACCAACTGAATCGTCAAATCAATCACTGAATATTAATCAACCAATGCAACTAGATAAAACCAATTCATATCAAATTATATCAATTCACAACCACTCATAAGTATACTAGATCATATAGTGTTCATCGCATAAACAAATTCATATCACTGCAAACCATGATCAAATACATGTCAGTATGTATACACTAACTCTGTGAAGAAAAAAAACATATGTACATGATCCCTCTAAAGAAGACCTACGTATAGATCTCAAAATATTGATGGTTGAATCTAAATCACTGGAGTACTGAAACAACCATTGGACCTGAGCCAATTATAGCTCACAACACAGTAGCATGTTTACGAATCAACATTCCATTTCATAATCTACTCAAATCAACCATTACTATCAAACACAGATTACCATGATAGAGGCATCATCAACAGACAACAAAAAACATAAGATAATTGATAAAATGTCATCAACAAGTCATATTGTAAAACCCTAGTATGTAAACACGACTTTCAAAAAGTGTATCAGTGTATGTACGTGCTTATAATACACAACACTCATGTATAGAACGTACTGAAACCCTTTCACATAATATATACAGGACTATCCAGAAGATGATCCATGTATGTATGATACCTTTCAAAGGAAAACTAATGTACAAATCTGAAATCACTAAGTCAAGCCTTCATTGCAACCACAACACATATTACGCATACTTCACCTTCACGTATCCATATCAAAGCATTATTATCATCACAAATCTATCAGTGTTAGCTATAATCACAAAAAAATCAAGCATGCATATTCATTAGTCTTCACTATTCTTTCATATCTATCATATCTAAGCCTCTTCCATGCTCCTTAGTGCGCACCTATTTCAAATCATATTACACATTAATAACCCATAATGTGCACACCTAACACTTTGATCTCCATCTTCTTATATATCGTTTTCCTTAGCAAATACTTTATCCCAAACCCTTTTTAATGTCATTGGTATTCTTTGATAGGATCAAATAATCGTTAACGCACCCATTCTTATGGGTGATTACCATGGTAAAGTCCAATAGTATTCAAGTTACCATGGTGTGGATTTTGTACATGATTTTTTTTCACAATACCTGTGTATGCACATGATCTCGCTTCTTAGGACTTGCGTATACTTTCTTAAACTTTGTCTTTGCCATCCATTTGTCACTGAACTAATATTTCTTTGTTCATATCACCTGTAGCATCTACATAACCATCATGTTGATATATTTATCAAGTAGGTTTCCATCAAGGACAACACATTAGCCATAATTCCAACACCCCATTCGCCCAGGATAATAAATTCCTATGCTTTCTTGTAACATATCATACAATCTCTCATGAGATTAATCATAAGAGATTGCAATAATTTAAATTATAACTCTAGTATTCCTTTTTCCTTAGGGTTAGCCCATCTAAATTTCTTCTCAACTCCCAAGGCACCACATTCAACACATCTCCAAATTAACCACCCAACGAAGTTACCAACACTGAGTGTTTTCTCAACCCCAAGGCATAATACTCAATGTGGCAATTTTGCTACCCATGGTATTCCATCAACTTTGTCTCTAGATTTAGTCCCTTGAATGGGTTCTCAACCATTCACACACATGTAAAAAGGGATATTTATCATAAGTTCTCAATAGCTCCTTGTTGTTACATCGTAGTGGCTACAAATCAGTGGAGGGTTCCATTGAGAGCACAAAGAGTCTCAGTTCAACCTTGGAGAGAGAGATATAGTTAATATTAAGAGGATTTATCAACTGCATTACATCTAAAGGAATAATAGTGCACTCTCTAGTAGCTTCTCAACGAAAATTCCACTCATGTTCTCAGCTCAACCTTGTGGAACTACCATCAGTTGTTATCAGCTCATGAGCCTTGGGTGCCTCCACCTCTTAGAAGTTGTCAAACAACATAGGCTCCAGTGGATTTATCAACCTTGTAAGGCACAAACACTGCTCAATGATTATCATCCAACAAGCCTCATAGGTTTCTCATCTCGATTATCATATGAGTTTACTTTGTGATTATCAATCGACAAGCCTCATGGGTTTTTCAGTTATGTGATCATCAGAGCTTTTCTACTCCATCGAACTCTCTTCTAGCATCAACATGGCACTTAGTGGAGTACATGCCCAATCCTGTGATCAAGGGTTCTGATTATTAGTTAATATACTTATTTACGTAACCATCATCATTTCCTTGTTATTTGCATGATACAACATGGCATATAAAACTCATATTCCTATGATATTAAAATCATCAATCAACTAGGGCTTTCCCCTACCCCATTGATTCCTCTTTCAACTAGGAATATCATTGGACAACTTTTTTATGTCATCCCATTTCACCATTTGTGTTTGCATCAATTAAATTTTATACAATGATTCTTCCACAAGAATTATTCCTTACAAGACCCTGCCAGACACAATGACTTTTATACATATATATCATAATGATCATGAACATACATTTTTATATTTAATTAGATTTGATGTCAAGAGAACCTCTTTTATGCCATTTTCATGGCTACCATGTCATTTTTCATTCTCCCCATGGACCAAACCAACCTACTTGGTTGTCATACTACTATCCACTTAGTCATGGACATCAAATTTACTGACATATGGCAATTAAAATCACAGTTTAGAGAATTCTTGCCTTTATGCAAGCACGTGTCGGTCAAAGGAGTTATTTTACCCAAATTCCTCCCTCTACCTTCTACACCTTGTTGTTTACTCCAACACCTTTAGCTACTATTTTATGTCAACACTATTTGTGCAGTCAATTTTCATTAGTTTATATTTTCTCATTTACACGTGTTTCCATATTCGGATCAATGCTCCAAGGTATTCTAGCGATGTCCTTTTCTATCCAATTTTCCCACTTTCAAAATTCCTCATCATTTACTCATGCTCTTGGTCATGATTATGTTGGGTTCCCTTCGTCCTCTTCCATAGCTTCGTGGATTTCCTGTCGCACCCAACAAATGTTCCCCAGGGCTCCCAAAGCATGAAAACGAAAGAAAAAATTTAAAGAAAAAGAGGACAACAATAAAAGAAGGAAATTCATGACAACAATTATAAAATCACAAAACAATAGCATGGTCATGCACAAGTCAACAATAATTTTTTGTATATTAACTATAAAGTAAATTTAGAAATAGATAACACAAAACACAAAACATTCAAAGATATCAACAATTCAATTCCCATGAGTTTAAGTGTTTTCAGTGCTCCATGAATAAAATCTTAGCCCAAGCCTTCTTCAGGATTTCATGGTAGTCTTTTAAACTTCTAGTGCCCCTCCAATTTCTCCCAAGAGGAATTCCTTCAATACTTATTAGAGAGTTTTGAGGGGATGCCCCCCTCCTCTTCTCTCTCTTTTAGCATTACACCCTATTGTATCAAGTGTTTGAGATATCTTATAAATGACTATTTTCTTGTTGTACTGAGTCTCTTTATGCACTGCCCCAACATGCTATACCAAGCATGTTGTCCTACTACTTCCCACATGTCTCAGCTTATTCATTAGTCACATGTCTCAAAATCTACGACATAAATATGCATGTTTTATATCTCAACATAGTTTTCAGATTTTACATGCACATGTATATATCAGTTCATTTGTAATCAAGGTTCATAAAATTTAATATTGTAGTCTCTTTATCGATCCAACAGCAATTATTAAATTCATCTTATGCACCAAGACTAGGGATCAAGGCATATGAAATATTAAAGGATTAGTTATAACCCATCCAACACATCAGTATTCACTATTATGAAATCATTAGTGCCACACTACATGCATACAACAACATGAAAACACATTAAATAGCACATATAATCAATCCACATAACAATAAACCTTTTAACACCTATTACAATGTTTCAAAGTCTCAACTAATATCCAAAGGTCCATTGTTGAACCTTTTCTCTGATACCACTCTGTAACATAGCCCATGTTATCCCTAGCCCCTACTAAGGGTAGAAGGAGGTAGTTACTATAATGACCCAAACTCCAATGTCCAGTTATGGAAATGGGGTCTAAAATTTTCAACCTTTCTCAAACTTATTAAAGCCCAAGGTATGCATTTCCATTGTGTTCATCTTGTTGATACCTTTTTGGCAATGTAAACTTCACCCCGATCCAACTCATAAATAAAGAGACACGACCATTTAATATTAGCCCATTTAATAACCCTTTCCTCTTCATGAGTGGCTCCCATATGGCGCCCTCATGGTACACCATTTGGCACCCATGTGGTCACCCTTTCATTGTGGACGAATCCACATGGAAGGTGGTCCTTGCTTGATTGTTTGGTCACGTAGTCAAATTTGATGACAAAAAACTAAGTTATGGTACCTTCTGGAGCCTGAACTTCAACCATGCCAACTTATCCTAACCGACTTCACTTGACAACCGACCCTACTAGCTCATCCTAGTCGAATTCAATTGATGATTGATCCTATTGACTCATCCTGGTCAACATTTCTTGATGATAAACCCTACCAACTCATCCTAGTCAACTTTGCTCAATGACCAACATAGGCCGAGTTCCAACCTCTTAGATAGATCCTTCTAGATGGTCCCAACCTCACCTTCCAAGAATTCATATTTTGACCATTTGGTCGACCTGTGACCTAGCGAGTCCCATTATAACCTTTGGTCAGCTTAGAGGTGAATTTCACTTAGAGAATTTTCTAAGTTTCTTCTTGTTTTCACATAGCACTGAACCATGTCTTTGAAAAACCATTTCTTGGCATTTACACTAGATATATTCCAATCTTTGAAGCTCAAGTAATGCTTGAAATCAACCTAAAAAATAATCACTTAATCCTAAACATTAAGTTATTAACAGAGATATGTCTATCTCTTTCATACTCGGACAACTTAAACCAATCAAACGACCCAAACTAATCGACTTACCTTGATCAATTTGGGTCATTTAGATGGTCTTGTTAGTCGAGGTAATTCAATTGGTTTGGCTCATTTGATTGGTTTAAGTTTCCTGAGTACAAAAGAGATAGACATATCTCTGTAAATATCTTAATGTCTGTGATAAAATCATTGGATGTCAGTTTGAGGTCAAGGCTTACTAGAGCTCAAAAGAGGTGGCATTTATTCAGTGTAAACACCAATAAATGGTTTCTCAAAGGCGTGGTTCAAACTTGTATGAAAATAAGAAGAAACTTAGAAAATTTTGTAAGTGAAAATTCACCTCCAAGCAGACTAAAAGGTTATTGTGGGACCCTCCAAGATGGGAGTCGGCTAGTGAGCCAAAAGAAAAATTCTCAGAAAGTATGGTTGGGACTAACCAGAAGGATATGTCTAGAGGTTGGGACCTAGCTAGGTCATTCATTATGTGAATTCGACCAAGATGATTCATCAGGGTCAGTTTTCAAGCGATGTCTAGTAGGATCGGTCAGTAGGGTCGGTCGTCGAGTGAAGTTAACTAAGATGAGCTATAAGGGTTGGTCATCAAGTGATGTCGGTTAGGATGAGTCAATAGGGTTGGAGGTTAGGCTTCGAAAGGTATCATACCTTGGTTGTCTATTGTTAGATCTGACTACATGACCACATGACCAACCAAGGATCACCTTCAATGTCGACTCATCGACGATGGAAGGGTGACCATGTGGGTGCCACATGGTGTAGCACGAGTGCACCATGTGGGAATCACTGATGATGAGACAAGGATTTTTAAATGGCCTAATATTAAATGATCATGTATACTAATCCATGATTCATGTAAGGATGAATTTTAAATTTTTGTAAAGGTCTCGACGAGATGAATACAATGACGAAATATACCTTAGGCTTTGAGAATTTTGAGAAAGGTAAAAAAAATTAGACCCCATTTCCATAACTAGTTATTGGAGTTCTGGTCATTATAGTAACTTCCTCCTTCTATCCTTAGTAGGGACTATGGACAGTAGGGGGTATGTTACAATAAATGAGAAGGATACTTATTCTTGAATACCGTGAGATGTGGACAAGTGGTAGTGGTCACTAGAGGGTATGCATGCGATCCCTAGGTCATTGACATGTTGGATCACATGAAATTCATAAATAAAATTGTTATAAGTATTTATTACTTGGTATGTAAGTCATGGGTTGGTACACTGTTGAGTGAAGGTAACTTTGGGGAATTGGTGCATATTTGATGCCACAATGGAGGAATACACTGCAAGCAATGTGTTTTTCTCTCATGGGAGTTGTAATTAAGGGATGGATTGAGAGAACTTGTCCCTTAAAATGATCCTGGGTTGATTGTTGAGCTCTAGATTGCTGGTCTTCATTGTGTGTGAAAAATGGTCTGAAATTTCGATGTTCATTAGCATGTTGGCCCATGATGATTATTGGGGTATTGCCAAGCTTTCCTTTGGATGATTTTATCGATTGGGTTGATCTCATTTAGCCTTTCAATCCTCATTGGGATGAAATGGATTCTCTATTTATTTCCTTTCATGTGGTATTAGGTATTCAAGTTGGTGTTTGGTATTTAGTTTATTGTTCTATGAAATTTAATTGGGTTCCATTCTGCTCTCCTCTCGTCAATTTCAGATGTTGGGGTCTTCTGCAAGTGCAACTAGTTGTTATAATTAGGGTCAAAATTTTCTACATGAGTATATCTAAATTCAATATGACTTTTGAGACTCTCATCTCCTCTTGACATTAGTTGTGGACAATAGTTGCTTGGCTAGTGGTGATTATATGGGGGAATTTTCCAATGAGGGCTTCAAGGTGTTTGGCTCTCATAATCAACATGATTAGGAAGAATAATTATTTCCTTGTGGAACTAGATATAAATGATCTACTAGAGGATATGCTACAGTTGTAAATACAATATAATCAATTAGTCCTTGAACATACCTCTAGCATGGATATCCTCATTTAGCAAAGAATGCAGATCTAGAGGGTTGAAGACGATATCATAATTTACAAAGAAAAATTGAGGAACTACAACAAACCAATCCTCTATTTCTATTGTGAATTGTGTTAGAAATTCTGGTTTCCTCTTACTTAATTTGAATATAGTTGCTCCAAGTATGGAGTTTGTGAACTCTCAAGATGAAGAACATCATTCAAATTAGGTCTAAGTTTGCACAGAAGTCAAATTTTTCTTGAAACTAGGACTTTACTGTTGAGTATGTACTTACTTATAATATATCTATTTTATTCTTAAAATTGGGATATTGAATCAAGCATTTTGAAAAACAAGATATTGATAGCCTACAATATAGATGTTTTGTACTCCCGATTTAATGCAATGTGTTTAGGAAAAGATTTCTTAATACAATATTTTCAGTTATGGTTTAAAAAAATTAGAACTATATACCACCATGAATACTTTTAATCAATCAAAAACTAATCTAAAATTTTTAATTATAAAAAATATTTTTAATTTCAAAATGATGTAATTTAAATACACTATATTCATAAAAAAAATTCCAAATCAACTTGAAGGGTTTTCATTAGAAATAAAAAGTGTTGGCCTTCCTTTCATAGATCAATTAGAGAATGGTGTAACATTCACTAACCTTTTAATTAGAAATTGAAAATGTCATTCCTTCTTACATGGATTAATTACATAATTTTACCACACGAATAAAATAAATAAGCTACATAAAAGCTAGTTTCTATATTAAGTAATTCAAATTTGTTCAATTGTTATAATATATTCATGATAACACTTTATATTTCTTTTGATGCATCTCTATTTAAAATTTGTTTTACATTTATCTCACGGTGCGTAGAATAGACGGTGACCAAGTGCTTTGTTAAGATACTATGTGGTGAAAAGTTCATCGGTTCGAAACTTCCTAGGAAAAAGTCCAATCATTTTAAGGGTTGGTGTGGCCTAGGTTAGTTATGACCCCCGGTGATTTTGTAAATTTAGATGCCCCTGGGTCGTAGCTACTCAAACCACATGTTAGGAATGCCAATAATCTCAACTCTCACATCACCTAACAAACAAACAAAAAAAATTTGTTTAACATTCAATGCAAGGAAGATTGTTCATGACAATGCTTTATTGTGTCGAGAAGCACTTTTTATGATTCGATGGGGGAGATGCATAAATATTTATATGCTCAATCCAAAATTGACATGTATCACTTTTAAAAAATAAAAAAAATATTTAAAAAATAAAAAAATACAATGTCGACAAAAGAGAATCTTGATTTAATCTAATATATTACGTGAGATAGAATAATTACTAATTCTACTAATAGTGGTATGTAGGAGGGTGAAGAAGAGATTCCCTATATATATTTATGGTAGAAGGGAAAGGAAGGTGCAAGTAGTGTTTCATTGTCCATTTCCTTTCCTTGCTTTTGATTTTATGTATTAGGCTGCATTTTCACAATGCTTTTTTTGTTTGATTTCTTAAAATATTTGTATTGTTTCACGGGTGAATTAGAGTCATTATAATATTAAATTAATGTTAATATATTAGAAGACATATATTTAAAACTTATTATATTATGAACTCTTGTTAGTTTTTAAACAAAGACGAATACGATATATTATTAAAACAATTTAGTTACTAGGGATGGCACGAACAGGAGGGGCTATTCTTCATTCCAAAGAAACAATATAATTCTTCTTTTCTTGGGGGTTAGGGACGAGATCAAATAACCAAGAAGAATCATATGCTCTACTACAAGGATTGACTCTAGCCGAACAACACAATATTCAACAAATAAAAATCATTGGAGAAAGCGTTATTGAAGGATATGCATCTAAATCACTAGGGAAACAAATATTGGGCTCCTTAATCAATTTAAGCACTATGAAATATATCATATTCTTATGCAATTTAATCTATTGGTCGATTATTTAGCAAACAATGGAACATGGCTAGCACCGAGAGAATTAAAATTACAAAATCAATCAAAAATATGTCACATCCCATAGTTGAAGATGGAAAATGTAAGGGAAAAATATCCCTTGGGAGGAAGTGCCAGCACCCTCCTCACACCCAAGAACACACATGAAATTATAAGTGTGGGAGGGTCAAGTCAAAAGAAATGTTGCCCACACATGTAGTCAAGGGAAAAGGTAAGGGAAAACATAGGGAAAGATCAAAGCATGTCATGGCACAAGGAGGAGAAAGGATATGAGAAACAAGGTGAGATGATAAGCAGATAGAGTGGTGGAGATGAATGAGAAGGAGAAAGAAGGCACAAAATTGTAGATTCTGTTGACGGTGCTGGACCCGCCAACATGTTAGGGGATATCCTCGGTAAGAAGTCCCAATTAAACCTTAGACCTTTTGGTGTAGGAGTACTAGCAGTGGGTCGTACGATAGTGCCTTGACCATGATTTCACACATAGGCAAGTAAGATAACTCTATTGGTAGCAAGGGTGTGACAACTACAGTGAGTCAAGGAAGGTGCATGAGAGGTTCTATGTTATGAAACTAGCTCACAAAAAGATAGAAAAGAGAGATCCACGCCATAGAATTCAGCCTCTTCGAGGGGGCAACCTCCTTTACATTACATAAATGAACAATTCTTGGATGATACAAATGAAGAGACCTCCTTTCTATATATAGGAGTCTAAGGGGTCATAACATAATTAGAGTCGGCATAACAATAATAATGTAAGGGCACACTAATAACAATAGTGGGCTTCTATGGGGCACAATAGTAACAATATGGGCAATACATGGTACATCAATATAATAAGTGGGTTGTACTAATAACAATAAGGGGTTACACTAGTAGTATAGGGGCCTAACATGCCCCTCTCCTTCAAAAAGTGTTGTCCTCAACGCTTGAGTAGTTCTTGATGCTTCTGTATAAAATTCTTGTCGTCCCATGTGGAATCTTCTGCTGGTAAGTACTTCCACCTGATGAGATACGTTGAAATTGATCGATTTCTTAGCTGCTCCATATGAGGATTTGGTGCATCCTGTAACCTAACTCTAGAAGTAGCATCTGCATCTGCCAGGCGTGCATTTTGTGATTGTATCCATGCCTGCATTGTGGCATCATCTCGTTTTATAGATGGCCCTACTGATGAAACTGATGAATGCACCAACACTGGGGTATTTGCAGACAGATTAGAACCTCTTTGATGTAATGCTAGCATCTTGCCATGCAGTAAATTAGCTAAACCATTTAAGTCCTGCTTAGCATGTTCTTGACTACTTGCGACTTGATGTCCCTGCAAAACTCTCGATCCAGCTTGATAGTTGCATAGAGAAGAGCTTACTGTGGTGACTACAATATTTGTACCAGGAGAACTACACTCGCGTTTTGATGCATCACTTGCTTTTCTGGCAACACCACGTGCATCACTGTCATTTGTCATATTTTTAGATTTCATTACCTGAAGACTGGCAATGGACCTTGAACCATCAGCCTGCTTTAATGAGGCCCCATGCATGAGTGTGCTATTTCTTGAGACCATTTCAAGTAATTTGGACTGTGTTACTTCTGAACCAAATTTTGTACCTGCAAGGGCTAGGTCACTGGATGTGGTAACAGTTAAACCTGACCTTATGGAGCCTTGTTTTACTTCCGGAGAAGGCAAACTAGCTCTTCCATCACCACTAGAATTTAATGTGCCATGCCCAATCACTTCAGATTGAGGATTACGAATAGATTGGCAATTATCTATCCCTTGACATATTGCAGAATTTGAAACCAACTGTCTTGCTAACAAATCCGCTGTAGCTGATGTAACAGTCCTGCCTTCAGAAATTAAGTTCTTTGGAAGCCCTTCATCTCTTAGCCTGGGATTATCTTCAGAGTTATTTGATTAATCTTGGTTTCACCTAGAACAATTGGCGAGGTAGTGGAAGAGGACACTGATGCCACAGATATTCTTTCATGTGACAATAAAGCACGAGGAGGAGCCTCATAATCACCGACCCATCCAGGGTCAAATGAGACACCTGGGGGCAGAGCTCTCCTTATCTTCTGAGCTGCAATCTTCCAGGCAACTGGTCCAAGGTTTGCAGCAAACCGAGCAAGACTTCTTGCATAAGCATGCTCTGACCGAATTCCAACAGGGATTAGCTGCTTTGACTCCCCATCTAGAATAGTAAGTATTGAGTCATTTCCATTCTCTAGTTGGTTAAATGGCCTGTAAGTAGCATGACGGTTTTCTTCCAACTGCAGTGGCCGCCTTCCATTTCTCCAAACCGGTTGCTTAAGAGCAGACACTGAATGTTTTTTTGCTTTCTCGGAATTGCTTTCAGCCAAGAATCCCATACCATCTAAATTTCCAAATAGATTTCCAGGCTTTTCAGCCTTCCATATCTTGGTGCTATCATTTTTCTTCTTGATATGTCCTTCTATCTCTAGAGTTTTAGGAGTGTTAATTTTTTCCAATCCTTTACAAGATATGGTCGGATTCATTTCTTGATGCTCAATGTGATCTTTCACTTCTTGAACATTTTTCTTCTTGATATGTCCTTCTATCTTGAGAGTTTGAGGAGTGGTAATTCTTGCCAATGCTTTACAAGATATGGTCTGATTCCTTTCTTCTTTCTCTGGGATGGGGTCCTGGTGTATATCCTCTTGTTTTGATGGTTCTTGATCCTTTTCTTCCTCCTTTTCATATTCTATGTAAAATAATTTCTTCTCAGCACACTTATGACCTTTAGTGCATTTGCTATCACAATTGTAACAAAGACCTTTTTTTCTTTTTTCTTCCAACTGTTGTGGTGTAACCCTTGTAGGTTGTGGAAGGCTAGGAGAAACAACACTTCCATCTTTATAGTTGTGAGGGGTATGCTTCCTGGTTTCCATAATTTTGCTCTCCATTATGTCACAAAGCCCTTTTTCTCTTTCCAATTTTTGTGGTGTTGCTCTAAAGAAGGTGTTGCTCTTTGTATCCTCATAATGTGCTATCATTTCCTCCGTGAAAATTGACCACGTAACAAGTATTTTACGAGAACAAAGCCCTTTATACCATAAAAATTGATCCAGTTCTAAATATGAAGATGCAATACATACCTTTTGTAATAGTTGTACACCATGTAGATCAAAATATTGTTCCATCTGACGTATCCAATTTACTGGATCCTTGCCATCAAACTTCCTCATCTTGCTTTTTATTGATTTTAGGAGCACGACCTTGAAATGACTGTAACTATGTATTTTCAGATCTTTAAGTTCTGAAATTGTGATCTGCAGTAGTCCTCTGTGTCCTCTTTCCAATGCCACCAGTCTAACCCCAATTGGATTCTCCAATGAAGAGTTATGCCAAATCTCCCACAGTGACCTGATTATAGACTAACTCAGTAGAGCGAAATTGTACGATGTGCCACGTGTCACTGTTTCAACCTTTGACTCTGAAAAATTTATAAATGAAAACTAAAGTCCGTCCTATTTCTGTACCTTCTTACGAAATTTCAATCCAATGCTCAGAAAGAAAGTTATTATGATTTTCCTCAGGTCACCTGTTTTGAGTGTAATTCAGGAGTCTGCAAAAAGGTGAACTTCCTCAGATCATATCTCCGAAAATATCTCGCGAAACGCTCTGAAATTCGGATACAAAGTTCAGCGCCAAGTCTTCTCAAATGGGTTTTCTTTGCGACTTCTGAAACGTCACATAAAAAACGTTATAGCGAAAATTCCACGATGACTTGTTTGGAGCAGCGAAACCCTAGAATCCAAAGCTTTGATACCAAATGTTATGAAACCAGCTCAAGAAAGATAGAAAAGATAGATCAACGCCTTAGAATTCTGCCTCTTCGAGGGGGAAACCTCCTTTACATTACATAAATGAACAATTCTTGGATGATACAAATGAAAAGACCTCCTTTCTATATATAGGAGTCTAAGGGGTCATAACATAACCAGAGCCGACATAACAATAATAATGTAAGGGCACAATAATAATAATAGTGGGCTTCTATGGGGCACAATAGTAACAATATGGGCACTACATGGGTACATCAATATAATAAGTGGTTTGTACTAATAACAATAAGGGGTGACACTAGTAATATAGGGGCCTAACGCATATGTTATCCTCCTCAAGCTTGTAAAAAATAAAGAGGTACTTGCCAGAAATGGTGGGGGAAAAGAGAGAAAAATGAGCCTGTTTGTCATACTTTGTAACCACTCTTGAACACGACACTTTCATTTAGCTGGGTTGGTAAATCCTTTACCTAACAGTTGATCAAACCAAATTAAAAGTCTTCAGCCGGTCCCTGTGTATTAAGTTTGGGTCAATTGTCACCAAACCATCTGTAATGTCGTTAAGTGTTCAAGAGGTCTGTGCGAATAAGCCATTCATCTGTAAAAATATCAGTCATCCATCTTGACCATCTTTGAGTCAGTCCTTGCAACTAAATTTCTTCAAAGTTGATCTATGATTTTGTGTCGTGGGCTTGCCTACAACGGATTTCTTTCTATCGACTTCAGCTCTTTATCTAGGAAGATGATCTAGAAATCGCCAGTACCTTGGGATTTGCATGCCTCAATGGCAGGTTTCTCGTCTTCAACAATAGGTTGCATCATTGACCTTCGATTGAAGAATTCCGTGATATGTTCGACATCGACACATCTAATCACATCTCATGGATTGTACTGAGTACTTTGAGAGCCATTGTCATTATCGGTGGTTTCTCTCACACTTGTTAACAGTTTACATCATTAACTGGTAATCAAGTGGTTTCTACCATGTTCGACTTCGACACATTTATTCACATGGATATAATCGTACTATTTCGGGGAGTAGAAATGAAGACCCTGGATCTAGTTTCCACCATCCAGGCTGCGGGGAATTTTGTATTCACTATGATTGTAGACTATTCATAAACAGATGGCTGCGTCCATACTGTGTCTACATGTGTCTATACTTATGGTGTATTACAAGATCATTCCTGTATCAGAGAAGTAGTTAGTTTTCTAGTCAGTTTTCAGTTTCCTAGTCAGTTTTGATCTGAGTATGGGAATGCCTTCCTCAGCGATGATATGATCTCATATATATATTTATGCACTTGAATGTTTTTACAGGTTCCAACCGGGCTCTCCACAAGATAATCCTCAAAATGATAAAGTACTTCACTCTTCTTAAATGATAAATGAAATCCTCATCTAATACAAACTTTGCACTTTAGGGGGCAATCTGTTACACAAAAATATCGTCACCATGATTATTTGTAGTCAGTATGGGTCTATCATCACCTATACTATCCTCCTAAGCAAGTCTCAGACCTTAGCTCTTGATGTCAAGCTTTGCAAAAGAGAGAAAGACTTTGAAAATCAATATTACTCTGGTTCCGCACTTTCTCCTACTTTTACCTGCGGACCCACACCCTTTGTTCATAATACCTGCGTATCTACACGCTCTGTCTGTAAAGGGGTGGGTGCATACCCCTGTGAAAGTCAAAAAGGCACAAGTTCATCCTAAAAAACTCACTTTTGGGTTAATTCTAGATGTTTCTAGAAGGATTTTGATGTGGATTGTTCACTCCAAGGTGGTTCATGCATCCCAAAAGAGAAGGAGCTAATCCCTTGATAGGAGGAGCTATCCCTTTGAAGGAGGGCTTTTTCCCTTTGAAGGAGGACCTAGTAACTTCCCTCCATTGCACTATAAATTAAGGAATTGGGTCAGTTGCTAGAGAGGTTAGAAGCTGAACATTTTGAGGGTAAATGCTGATGGAATTGGGACTTCCTAGTTAAACTTGAGAGGAGAGATCAAATACCTTTTGGTTTCATTAGGAAGTAAGTGAAACTTGTCAAAGTAGAGGAGACTTATTGTCGGACCCTGGGAGGAGCTTGTACAACATCAAGGCATAGGTTGTAAATTTCTTCTTTCATTTGAATTAATACAATCAGATTCATTGTTCTCAACAAATTGTCTTATGTGGTTTGTTTCATAATCTCCTTGATCATTATGATGAATATGCTTTATGATATTGGCTTTTCACGTGCTATTTAATTTGTTTGCTTGTTTGTGTTTGCAGACTTACGCTTCAAGGAAGCTCACTTGGACCGAGGGAGCGAGGCTTCCACAAACTTGCATTGGACCCAAGGTAGGCCTAAAACACTTGTTTTCCTTTGTTTTTAATTGCATATTTAGAGAAAGATAGTTTTTGATTGGCTTGCTTGTCACTAGATATCTTAGATACCTAGGGAAGGTCCGATCTGTCCACAAACCTCACTCATTTCCACGTGACAAATTGGCGACCTCCGCAACCTTGGACTCAATGTAGGCATCGCCTTGGCCCACTTGGTAAAATAATCTACCGCAAGGATAATATATGCATGCCCCCCGGCCGAGTGAGGGTTACATGTAATAAAATCGATACCCCATTTGGCAAAAGGACCAACGACATTTATAGGGTGAAGAGGAGTAGGTGGAGCGCGCATCTTTCGATCAAAAATTTGGCAGTTGTGGCATGGTCCCTATGTTGTCAAGTGAAAGCTAGCGAAAGGGGCCTATGAATTGGTAGACTTTGACGGGGTCTCTTTAGGTAAACCCATAAATGGTCTTTACCTGAAGAGGTATTATGCTTAAAATGAGTGTGGAGATTTCTTAGTTAGGTTAGTTTTTCTTCTAGCTGGTGTGTTTTAGATTAAAAAGTGTGCTTAGCTTAGAGAGTGTTTTTCGTCGTTATTCCCGCTTATCTTGGTTTTACTCTTGATGTCGCAGATGTCGACGCCTCTCCAAACATACATTGGTTTCGCTGATGGTGTTTGTCATAGTACACAGAATATTTCTTCCACAGCTTGGGTTATCTATTCGCCCTTTGACGAGTTGGTATCTATGCATGGGGTAAGCCTCGGTCAAACAAAAAACAACATTGCAGAATATAGTGCAGTGATTGAGTTATTATCTGAATCTATTTCATTTGGGATTCGGAGTTTGATAGTGAGGTTAGATTCTGAACTCGTTGTATTACAACTTAATAGAGTATATGCCATTAGAAATCCAGTTTCATTAAGATTATTTTTGAGAGTGCGTCTCTTGGAACATGAGTTTGACTACATTGAATATCAGCATATCCCAAGATCTTTAAATACATTAGCAGATGCAATTGCTTCTCAAATGTTAAATAGACATTTGCAATAATCATACAAGTAAATTTAAAAACCCTCCATAACATGTTTAACAAGATAAGCTGGTAATAATGATATCATATAACATAGGAGTGTGTCAAAATAATACATCATCCTCGATCATAGGTTGAAAAACACCTTATGATCGGCAAAAATGATAAGTAAAAAAAACAAAAATGTCATATGTTACTAGAATAGGCGATCATCCCATCACTGGTGATGATCTTGATACGAAACCACTACACGGGCCACCTTACAAAGGAACCTCCTAAAAGGTCCCGGGACCCCAATCACATAGCGATGAAGTCGACGAGGGATGTCATCTATACTGGTCTCGAGCATGTCCCCTGTCAGGCGCTCTAGATGGCTCTCCAACTCGACCAAAGTCTCTGCTGATTCGTCATGTGGTGCTGGAGCTAGTGCAACTGGTTGTTTCCTCTCGTAAGGCCAAAGAGCAGTTGGTCGCCGTGGGCCCACATTTGCATTTGAAACTTTTACTATCAGTTTTGGGACGATATAAAAACAAAAAAAAATTAAATTAGGAAAATGTTGAAAATGATTTTACCTGCATCATCCCATTGCTCTCCTGGCGGAAGAGCCATGTCTGGGTCTCCACGAAAATCAACCCCAACATAAGGAAAGTCCTGAATAGCAAAAATTTAGTTCTTCAACCATTGGAAATACTCATGTTTGAACCGAACAACCTTGGTCCCCTCATCAGGATGACGGGCCATAACTACAACTGATCGCATCAGTTTGGGCTCTTGAGGAAGCCTAACTCCAACAGTGAGGTGCTACGGGATCAACATCGAAACCCTCTCCAGACCAAAACTCACAACTATAGCACCATACCCAAAAGTCTTTAGTTGTCCGTTTTTGGCCCTGGTCAGTTGGCCCTTCACATTGGCCAACACAGCATCGCACCAGTTGAAAATGGTGCCTCGAAAGCGATCAACTGCCATCGGCATCTGGGATCCGGTGGCAATGTGTAGTGCTGCACTACCGCACAGTCTGGTAACTGTGAACGCAATAACCATGAGTTCAGGAAGGGATATGGTTTTGATATCTATCCCTTTGTCTCAGTTCTGGACATTGTAGAACTCAAGTCAGAGGCTCTCGACAGACTCGCCACCTGCCTTGGGCCCAAATAGAGTCAAATGTTCACCCCTCTTGGGCAAACCAGTCAAAAAGTATATATCGGCTGGCTCGATTTTGAGTTGGTGCCCACCAATAAAGAAGCACTGGTCCTGTATACTCCATCTATCAACCAGCCATTGCAAAAAGTCCACCTGGGCCCTCATGCCAGGTATGGCCTAGAACTTGTACAAGCCACATGCCTTCAATGCATCGATCGAAGGTTGATGATTCATCGCGGCAAGGTCCACATCCTCGTGCTCCCGTTCTCGCCAATCAAGCATGATGTTTATCCTACAATCAAGTAAAAAGGCGAATTAGAATGCATGAAATTGGTTTCATTGGGTAATTTTTGAGTTAGTTAGGCTTTTAGAAACCTTTGCACGGGGTACACACCCCCTTGTTAGGGACAATGTGTGGGGTCTGCACCTTGCCTTCACGGCAGGTGCGTACCCTCGACTTTTTTCCCATTGCAAAAAAGTCGGGGTACGCAGGTCCCTGTGGTAAACCTGCGGACCACCGCGCGCGGGTTTTAAAACCTAAAAACCTCCTAAAAACAAAAATTAAACCCTAAAAAACAATTTCAAACGAACAAAAATGAAGAGTAGGATGATGTGGATTACCTGGAGGAGACGACGTTCGATTCCGACAGATGGATTTTCAGCAATCTTCACAGGAAGTTTCTGGTCAAAAGCCCTTTTTTCTCACCAAATCTCAAATGGTAAAAATGAAAGGTAAAAAGTCCTTTTTATAAGTTTTTTGGGTAAATAAAATCTAAATTGGTTTATGTTTCACTTTAAAAAGGTGTTTTTTGCGACATTTTTACCCATTTTTAAACAAGTATGAATAATGTTTGAGTTTTTGTTCAGGATAATGGATTTTTCAGGTGAAATTGGTCATTTTCAACGAAAAAAGATTAGAGTCACCTTTAAGCTCTTTTCTGACTCCTAAAACATGAAAAGGTTGCTGAGTTTTTCTTTTTAAGCTCGTTAAAATGGAACTAAAAAGACGGTCCTCTTACAACCCTTTTCTAACTGTAAAAACACGAAAATATTGCCGGGTTTTTGTCGTTTCAAATTCGATATTGGTCATAAAACGACGTGTCGTTGATCTCTTTTTTACTTTTTCGGATCAGAGGCATTAATTATGAAAAGTACTCCTTGTTCGTAAAAGATCAAGCGGTTCTCTCAAGTATTATTTTATACTTTTTCGGGCTTGGGAGACACAAATTTATGAAAAAGTCAACCCTAGAGTCTTCTTAAGTTTTTTCTGACTCTCTAAAAATGAAAAACGTCGAGTTTCTCCTATACTGGACTCATTAAAATTCGACAGTAAAGGACTTGTTGAATTACAAATAGGAACGGAGCACTCCTTCTTAGGGTTTGAATTTAAACTAAGTTGGACTCATCCGAAGGATGATCTTATAATCAAGCATATGTTATCCTCCTCAAGCTTGTAAAAAAATAAAGAGGTACTTGCCAGAAATGGTGGGGGAAAAGAGAGAAAAATGAGCCTCTTTGTCATACTTTGTAGCCACTCTTGAACATGACACTTTCATTCACCTAGGTTGGGAAATCCTTTTCCTAATAGTTGATCAAACCACATTGAAAGTCTTCAGCCGGTTTCTGGGTATTAACTTTGGGTCAATCGTCACCAAACCATCTATTGTGTCGTTATGTGTTCAAGAGGTTAGTGCAAATAAGCCATTCATCTGCAAAATATATGTCATCCATCTTCGCCATCCCTGAGTCAGTCCTTGCAACTAAGTTTCTTCAAACTTGATCTATGATTTCGTGTTGTGGGCTTGCCTACGACGGATCGTTTTCTATCGAATTTAGCTATTTAACTGGAAAGATGATCTAGAAATCGCCAGTACCTTGGGATCTGCATGCCTCAATGGCAGGTTTCTCGTCTTCGACGATAGGTTGCATCATTGACCTTCGATCGAAGGATTCCGTGACATGTTCGACATCGACACATCTAATCACATCTCATGGATTGTACTGAGTACTTTGAGAGCCAATGTCATTATTGGTGGTTTCTCTCACACTTGTTAACAGTTTACATCATCTACTGGTAATCAAGTGGTTTCTACCATGTTCGACTTTGATACATTCATTGGCATGGATAGAATCGTATTATTTCGAGACGTAGAAATGAAGACCTTGGATCTAGTTTCCACCATCCAGGTTGCGAGGAATTTTGTATTCACTATATTGTAGACTATTCATAAACAGATGGCTACATCCATACCGTGTCTACATGTGTCTATACTTGTGATGTATTACAAGATCGTACCTATATCAGACCAGTAGTTAGTTTTGATTTGAGTATGGGAATGCCTACCTCAGCGATGATATGATCTCATATATATATATATATTGCACTTGAATGTTTTTTACAGGTTCCAACCGGGCTCTCCACAAGATGATCCTCGAAATGATAAAGTACTTCACTCTTCTTAAATGATAAATGAAATCCTCATCTACTACAGACTTCGCACTTTAGGGGGAAATCT
>APFE031044409.1:0-18654 GCA_000404065.3 Pinus taeda | reverse complement strand
TAGAGGGTGGCTCATCACTCCTTAAGAGTAGGGATGGTGGAAGAAGTTTGACATATCAATATAAAAAATATGCCCATAATCTTATTGATCATACACAAAGAGGGTTATATAGGAAAGGGTGAACCAGCATGGTATAGATAATCAATCAGATTGGATTATAGTGAAAGTGAGAACAATGAAGTGATATAGATAATTGTGTCCTTTCTTTTTTGATCATCACAAAGAAATCTTGTTAAAGATGATAGTATTCAAGGTATTTTCCTACCCCACTAGATTCCATATTTGTTGTCCTTAAATATGTATTGTACCTTTCATGCCATTAAGAGGGTTATAAAGAGAGCACATGGATGGTCATGCAAAGGGAAAAAAAGGTGTTCTCCAAAAATACTCACAAAGTGCTATGAAACATCAAAAGAAAACTCCACACAAAAGGTGTTGTTCCTTATAGGGAACAGCAAGGAAAGTCACGCAAAAAAAGGTGTTGCTCCTTAGAGGGAACAACAATTGTTCCCTGTAAGGAACAACAAATGAAAAATACACGTAGACCATGTTGTTCCCTGTTGGGAATAGAAAAAATATATATACGCAAAAGTGTTGTTCCTTATAGGTAACAGTAGTTGTTCACTATAAGGAACAGCAAAGTTAATGCACACGAAAATTGTTGTTTGCTATAAAGGAGCAACAAGGGAAATACACGTTAAAAAAAAAAAATTATGTTCCCTGTAGGGAACATCAAAGAAAATGCATGCAAAAATTGTTGTTCCTTATAGAGAACAACAACTGTTCCTTAGAGGGAATAACAGTTGTTCCTTAGAGGGAATAATTGTTGTTCCTTAGAGGGAACAATAGGTTTTAACCCTGTACAAAAATTACCTGCATACAAATTCTAAAACACAGAAAATAAGAGCATAACACATAAAACACATATACACAGAGATTTTTTCCCTAGATCCCAAAACCGGGACTACCAGCTTGATTTTTCATTATTTTCCTTTCAATTTTACAATACATATGTATACATGCCGAAGCATCCAATACCATGGACTGAAAACCATCACATCCAATACCATAGGCCAAAAACCATCGCGTCCAAAAAACATGTGCGAAAATCATGTACAAAACCATAGGTGGGTCCGCCCAACCTAACATAGGGTCCAAAACCAAAATTTTCCAGGGCGCTACCCTGGACCCCATAAAGTGGGGTTACGGGTACCCCTCAAACCCCCTATGACCTCCCCCCCTCTAACCCCCAGTTAACTACATGGGCTAGTCGTGGAAAGAATATAACACAACCCAACATTCTCCCACTTGTTTTCTTTCCACAGGGGGCCACAAGAGAGCTTAGTCATTTTTCCAACCCTGAAACGCCAATTTTCTCTCTACACCAAGAGAACTTCTCAGAGCTCACATATTTTGTCAATGCATCTGTAGTATTCTTCAAAGTTTCCACCTTTACCAGCAACAACTTTTTGTCTTGTATCATATCCCTCACAAAGTGATACCGAACATCAATGTGCTTTCTCTTTGAATGATATGCGGGGTTCATTGCCAAGAAAAATGAACTTTGGTTGTCATAGTCTATCCTTATAGCTCCCTATACTAACCCCATACTTGAACACAATCTCTACAACCAAAATGCTTCCTTGCTTGCATGGGTGGATGCCACGTATTCTGCCTTTGTAGTTGATAGTGCCAATATAAATTATTTCTTACTCATCCAACTCACTGCACCTCCAAATAGGATAAACGCATACCCACTTGTAGATCTTCTCTGATCCAGATCTCCAACCTAGTCTGCATCAATAAAGCCATGAATATCCAACATTCTATCTAATCCTAATCTTCCTTGGTAGCACAAACCATAATCACTAGTGCCACGAAAATACCTGATAGCCTGCTTCACTGTTGTCGAGTTCTCCTCCCTATTTTTTACATAAACCTGCTCGATACTCCCACTGAAATGTGAATTTTTTAGTCTAGTATAGACCATTGCATACATTAGGCTACTGACTGCACTTGCATATGGAACACGAGACATGTCCTCTTCCTCTTCTTGTGTCTTGGGACACTGTTCAGTAGATAACCTCATACCTATAGGAATAGGAACCTTCATCAATTTACTATCTCGCATATTAAACCTCTACGATATTGTCTTGACATACTTCCTCTGGCTTAGCCAGAGCTTCCTCTTTACCCGATCTCTTTTAATTTCCATGCCCAAAATATCGTTTGCGGCACCAAGATCTTTCATGTTGAATTTGGAGGACAATTGGGTCTTCAAATCCTGGATAATTTATTTGTCATTTCCAACCATCAACATATCATCCACATACAAGACTAGATAAATAACGCAGTCACCAATTAATTTAAAATACACACAATGATCTGCTTTGCTTCTGGTGAAGCCAAGTCCCTGTATAAATTTATCAAATTTCTAATACCACATCCTTGGTGAGTGTGTTAACTCATACAAAGACTTCTTGAACTTACATACCAATTCTTTCTTACCCTTCACTGCAAAGCCTTTAGGTTGCTTCATGTAGATTTCCTCTTCCTGATACCCATGAAGAAATGTTGTCTTCACATCCATCTGCTCTACCTCAAAATCAAAAGTAGCAACAACAAATAAAATTAATCTAATAGGAGTTACCTTGGCAACATGACAAAAAAAATATCACCAAAATCAATTCCCGACACCTGGGAATAACCTTTTGCTACCAATCGAGCTTTGTATTTCTCCACTTTTCTTTCTGCATTTGTCTTCTTCTTGAACACCCATTTGCTGCCAATGGGTTTCCTTCCAGCCGGAAACTCCATCAGATCCCAAGCTTCATTTTTGTGCAAAGATGCCATTTCATCAACCATGGCCTCTTTCCAAAGTTTTACATCCTCTAAATCGATTACTTTCTTCACAATTCTGGGATCATCATCAATAATAGATAAAGAAAAATTTGAATAGAAAGCAGATGGACTATACCTTTCTGGATGCCTTCTTTCTCGAACTGATCTTCTCACACTCGGAGTTTCTGGCTCTTCATCTTCTGATTCCTCCTCTGTTGTAGAGTCTATTTATTCCTCCTTAAGCTCAAACTCCATCTTCTCAGGTTCCTTTGGTTTTAATTCATGTTTAATAACATCTTTTACTTCTCTGAACACATCTCGGTTGTACAAAACCTTCCGTGTGATTGGGTTCCAAAGTTTACAACCCTTTAAACCATCCTTATACCTAATAAAGATGCACTTTTCACATTTACAATCCAACTTTGTTCATTTCTCCTTTGGAACATGTACATATGCATCACATCCAAATACCCTCATATGTGAAAGATAGGGTTTCTTACCGGTCCATACCTCTTATGGAGTCTTATCCTCCAATGATGATGAAGGTGACTTGTTGAATAGGTAACATGCAGTATCCATTGCCTTTGCCCAGAATTCCTGTCCTAACCTAGAACCACTGAGCATGCTTCTTGCCCTTTCCATCAACGTCTTATTCATTCTTTTTGCAAATCCATTTTTTTGAGGTGTATATGGAGTATTCTTCTGTCATTGTATACCACACTTCTTACAGAATTCTTCAAATTCCTTGTTGCAAAACTCTCCACCATTATCTATCCTCAACACCTTTATCTTCTTATTTGTCTGATTTTCCACAAGAGCCTTAAATTCTTTCAACCTTTCAAACGCTTCAAATTTCTTCTTAAGGAAATATATCCATGTATATCTTGAGAAGTCATCTATAAATGATACATAGTAGACAGACTTACCCAGTGATGGGACCTTCACATGTCCAAACACATCACTATGCACAAGTTCTAATATCTGTTTCTCCCTCTTACTACCAGAGGGGAAACTCACCCGATTCTGCTTCCCATATACACAATTCTCATAGAAATCAAAATCAAGAGAGCTACTACTCATACCTTCTACCATACCTTTACCATGAAGTATTTGAAGGCCCTTCTCTCCAATATGTCCAAGCCTTTGATGCCACAAAATGGTCTTCTCTCGAGAGACCACTAGATTTTCTACTCCACTTTCAAGAACCACAGAACTGTTGCATCCATCAATAACAGTGCTACCTTGCAGCTTGTACAGAGTTCCAATTTGAACTCCCTGCATCAATACCACTACTCCCCAAACCATTTTGTAGGTGTCCTTCTCGAACACCGTTTTTACACCTGCATCATCCAGCTTTCTTACAGAAATCAGATTTTTGGCCAATGCAAGAATATGAAAAACACTCGGAAGTGTTCTAACCCTTCCACCTTGCAACTTCAACTTTACTTTTCCGTGACCAATGACTCTAGCCTTCCTATGATCCCTTAAGAAGACATCACCACCATCATATTTCTCATACTCGCAGAACCATTCTCTATGGGGAGTGAAGTGAAAGGATGCACCTGATTCAATCAACCATGCCTCATGTTATACATGTGTACTTGAAGAAGCCAAGTACACATCCCCACCTTCATCTAAGGTAGTTTTTTCCTCTACAGAAGGATCATCATCAGATCCCTTTCCTTTATCAGGAGCTTTATATTTACAGTCCCTTTTGTACTGCCCTTCCTTTTTGCATTTCCAGCACACCACCTTTATAGGTTTTCCTGGAGATTTAGATCTCCCACTCGATGACTTATTTTTGTTTCTGTTATGGAGCTGTCCTTGTACAGATAAGGCATCACCATTCTGGCTCTCCATATTTTTCCATATCATCTAATTCGTCAACAAGGATGAGACTATTTCATCAAATTGCAAGGTAGTTGCATTGCTACCTATTGCAATAACCAAACTATCCCACAAATTTGGTAGAGAACACTACAAACTGATACACTTATTTTCATATAAAATTTTAATATCAACAGATGCTAACTAACTTACCACAGTATTAAATGCATTCAGATGCTCTGTCACCGAGTCTCCATCTTTCATCCTTAGGTTATATAGCTTTTTCCACAGGAACAGTTTATTCACCAACAACTTAGATTGGTACAAAGTCTCTAACTTATCCCACAAAGCCTTCACCATAGTTTCCCCTAATACATTCAACAATATTGAATCTGAGACACACAATAGTATTGTTCTCTTTGCCTTCTGATCCAACTTCTTTCATTCTTCATCGGACACTCCCGTTGGTTTAGTACCTGGATCTACTGTGATCCACTAATCTTTACCCCCAACAGATCCTCCATCTTCAGTTTCCATAACTCAAAACTCTAACCATTAAATTTCTCGATCTCTATCTTTCCACTGCTCGCCATCTTCTTTCACCACCAGAATCAATCTTGCAGATCTCCCATTAAACATGGTCTACCACAGGCCTAAGCGAAACCCTTCAGAAACAAAGGCATCCCCTTGAGGCCAAAACTACTCTAATACCAAATGTAGGTTTTAACCCTGTACAAAAATTCCCTGCATACGAATTCTAAAACACAGAAAATAAAAAATGTGAAAGCATAACACATAAAACACATATACATAGAGATTTTTCCCCTGGATCCCAAAATCAGGACTACCAGCTTTATTTTTCATTATTTTCCTTTCAATGTTACAATACATATTTATACATGCCAAAGCATCCAATACCATGGACCGAAAACCATCGCGTCCAAAAAACATGTGCGAAAATCATGCACAAAACCATAGGTGGTTTTCCCAACCTAACATAGGGTCCAAAACCAAAATTTCCTAGGGCACTACCTTGGACCCCATAAAGTGGGGTTATTGGTACCCCTCAAACCTCTTGTGACCTCCCCCCCTCTAACCCCCTGTTAACTACATGGGATAGTCGTGGAAAGAATATAACACAACCCAACACAATAGCTATTCCTTGTAAGGAACAACAAGAAGAAAAACTTCACACCAAAATTGTTGTTCCTTGGAGGGAACATTGACTGTTCCTTAAAGGGAATAGAGGAATAGTTGTTGTTCCTTGTAGGGAACAACAAGAAGAAAAATTGCATGCCAAAATTGTTGTTCCTTGGAGGGAATAACAGCTATTCCTTAGAGGGAACAACAGCTGTTCCTTAGAGGTAACAACACAACAAAATTCACAAGAAAATTGATGATCCCTGTAGGGAACAACAGTTGTTCCTTAGAGGGAACAACAAAGTGAAATATACACAAAAATTGTTGTTCCCAGTATGGAACAACATTTGTTCCCTGTAAGGAACAACTAATCAAAATACACACAAACATTGTTGTTCCTTGTACGGAACAACAGTTGTTCCTTGGGGGAACAACAAAGGCAAAAAAAAAACTAATATACAATATATTATCCAAGAAAATCCAATCAAATAGAAAAAAAATAGAAATATAAATTTATTTATAGGTTTCAAAAGAGAATAAATTCTTCATTAGAATGGTGTTATGGGAGGGTTTCCCTCCTCAACAAGAATTTGTATTGTGGAATCTTCATGCATGTGCTGGAAAAAGGACTCCCTTGTAAGCGATTTATCGTAGAGGTGCACTCTATGCCCATTTTCTTTAAAAGAGTAATAAGACCCATCGATGGCGGTTAATGTAAGGGTGTCACTATGGTGCACCTCCTTTATCTTGTAAGGACCTAACCATCGGGTCTAGACTTTGCCTGGGAAATCCTGGAACCTAGAATCGTACAACAGTGCCCAATCACCTTCATGGAATATTTTCTTCTTGATGATGGCATCATGCCATTTTTCTCTTTGTTGTTGAATCAATGCAGTATGCTGAAGAGCTGATAGATGGATTTCATCCAATTCATTAATTTGATGTAGTCTATTAATCTATGCTTCATTCAAGTCCAAACCTACTTCATGAGCTATCCTCAATGTCTAAATTTCAAGTTCTATTGGGAAGATAGGTTCTTTGCCAAACACTAACTGGTATGGGGAGTATCTTGTGGTGTTTCTCCATGTTGTGCGATATGCCCACAGGGCTTCTAGAAATTGGGTAGCCCAGTCACGTCTATGGGACGTGACTATCTTTGTCAATATAGCCTTGATTACTTTATTGGTACATTCTACTTGGTCGTTTGCCTATGGGTGGTATGGAGATGTGATTTTGTGCATGATATGATGATTTTTTAATGTTGCAGCCATCTTATGGCCTACAAATTGTGGCCCTCCATCCGTGATTATTTCTTTAGGCAAGCCATACCACAAGAAAATCTAGAAAAGAAAGTGGATTACTAAATCCTCTGTTGCCCATGGTAATGCTTTTTCCTCCACTCATTTCATCACATATTCTATTGCAACTAGTATATATGTCTTTTGATTAGATGTTGGGTTTGTTGGGCCGATAAAGTCCAATGTCCAACGTTCAAAAGGTTCAATGACTAATTGTGGATGTAGGGGCATCTCATCAGATTGTCTAAGGCAGCCCATTCTTTGGTAGCTATCGCATGCCTAAAAAATTTTCTTGGCATCCTTAAAAATAGTGGGCCAATAATAGCGCATCTGTAAGACTTTGCGACCAATCCCGCGGTCTACAAAATGTCCACCGCAAGGTCCATCGTGGCAAGCTTTTACGATGTCAAAAATTTCGTCTTCCCTGACACACCTTCGGATATGAATATCAGCTCCTGTGTGAAAGAGGTATCCTCTAATCCAGCAGAACCGAGTGTTGCGTTGTACTATTTGTTTTCTTTCACTGGGCGTCAGGTGCTTGGGTAATTTTCCCATAGCTAGGTAGTTCGCAACATCTATGTACCATGGTGTTTTGACGGTTACAACAAATAAGTGCTCATCAGGGAACTAGTCATCTACTGTTGCCGAGTCATCTGTCTTTGGCATACGTGAGAGGAATTCTGCCACCGAATTTTCCTTTCCTGGTCGATCCTTAATTTGTATGTTGAATTCCTGCAAAAGGATCAACCATCTTGTCACTCTTCCATTCGTAACAGGTTTATTAGCTAGATATTTAATAGCAGAGTGATCAGTATACAAAACCACAGGGTATCATGTTATATAATGTATGAATTTATTAATAGCATTGATTATAGCCAAAAATTCTTTTTCAGTCACAGTGTAATTCAAATTAGTATGAGATAGATTTTTGTTGATGTATTATATCGCATATGGTTTCTTATCCTCCTCCTAGCAGAGAACTACTCCAATGGTCGTATCTGATGCATCAGATGAGATCTGAAATGGAAAATCCCAGTTTGGGCCTTGTAATACTAGGGTTGTTGATACTAGCCATTTTAAATCTTCAAAATCAATGTCACATTTGTCAGTCCAAACTAAATCCATATTTCTTGTTAATGCATATAATGGTGCAGCAATTTGGGAGAAATTCTTTATAAATATTCTATAATATCCAGAAAATCCCAAAAAAATATGTACCTTAGTTTGTGTGGACGGGGTAGGTATTAAGAGAATTATTTGAATTTTTGTTGGATCTACCTAAATTCAAGCTATTGAGATGTAGTGACCCAAGATGAGACCCTCAATCATCATCATGTGGCATTTTTCATGGCTTAAATAGAACCTGGTAGCAATGCATCTTTGCAAAACTTTCTCTAGTGTTTGTAATGTTGGCTCGAAATCATCTCCATAAGGTGTAAAGTCATCCATGTACACCTCGATCCCTTCATTTATCAAGTCTGAAAAAATGCTGAGTATAGCTCTCTGGAATGTGCCAAGTGCATTGCATAGTCCAAAAGGTAAGACCTTTTAAGCAAATGTTCCCCAAGGGCAGGTGAAGGTAGCCTTATCCTAGTCCTCAGGGGCAATTTGGATTTGATTGTAGCCGTTGAAGCTGTCTAGGAAAGAGAAGAAATTTTGACCAACCAATGTGTCTAAGACTTGGTCTATGAATGAAAGGGGAAAATGGTGTTCTTGGGTTGCTTTATTAAGCTCTCTATAATCGACACATATACACCGCTTTCCATTCATTTTGGGCACGAAAAATAATGGAGAAACCAATTTGCTATCAGATATGGGATAGATGAAACTTACATCTAACAGTTTTTGTAGTTCATCTTTAACAACATCTTTAAGGTGAGGGTTTAACCTCCATTAAGGTTGTTTAATGGGCCTCACATCTTTCTCTGTATAAATGTGGTGCATGCATAATTAGCGATCAATCCCTTTCATGTCCGGGTAATCCCAAGTGAAAGCCTCTTTATATTTTCTAAGGAGTTGAACAAGCCTCTACTTCTGGTCATCAGTCAGGTTCTTGTTGATGTTTAGGAATTTCCTTGGCTTAATTTCAATGGTTTTGCTGTTATAAACAATAGTTGTTGGTATTGTCTGGTAATTAATATCTTTTAAGGGATCTTCTTCCATTTCGTTATCCCGGGCTGCTTCGATCATGTGACATTTTAGATTGGATACGGAATCTGGTTGGTTATGTAAGTGTTAATGATGTCATCTTTTGTTTGATCCTTAAATTTGAGAGCATCTTCTACAGTTAGCGGTGATTGAATGTTTTCAGTTAAATATGATACAGGTTGTTTTCTAGTTTTTATTATTGTTAAGCTTGGTTGAGCTAGAGGATTTAAAGATATACTTTTCACATTACTTCCTCTTGCTATCATCATGTTGCCTGTTCGACAGCTTATGTAAGCATCCGCAGTTGCTAGCCAAGCTCTATCTAGAATTAGGGGATGTCCATCTAGTCGGTTTCTACGATTGATAATCAGGAAATCTGCTGGGTATTCCCAAGAATCTACATACACCATTTCATCCTGTAATGTCCCTTCTAGTTTGACAACCGATTGGTCAGCAAGTTCCAGTAGGGTTGTAGTTGGATCCAAGGTTGTAATGCAAGTTTTTGACAGGTTGTTGTTGTGAGTATATTAATGTCTACTCCTAAATCAACTAATGCATTGGGGAAGGAACATCCATTTACTTGTACGGTGACTATAGGGTTTCCTAGGTCCTCATATTTCACTGGTGTTTCTCTGCCTGATAATAAATCAGACAAAGTTCCAACTACGTGGGCATTTGGGGTTGTTTTTATTTTCCTCTTATGCTTTTTAGTACACAATTCCTTAATAGTTTTTTCATAAATGGGAATGTCCTGAATAGCCTGGAGGAGGGGTATTTTTACACAAAGAGTTTTTAGTTCTCCCAAAATATCGAAATCGGGATATTTTGTTGCATAGGGTATAATCAATCTCTCTGGGAATGGTGGATAAGAGGTAATAGTTTGATCATGGCTTTCTTGTTTAATCGTATTCTCCACTTGAGGTGTTTGTTTTACAGGTAATAGATCTTCTATTTGTATGCTTTTGTCCCCCTCTTACTCAATTATCTACCCTGACCTTAATTTGAGTTCATTACACTCCCTCAACTCTGTTTCTGGCTCTAGTCCTTCAATAATTTGTACATATTGGATAGGTCTATAGTTTGGACTTAGGTTGGGTTGGGTTGGGAGCTATGGTCATAGATTGGTTTGAGTGTTCTATTGCGATGTGTAAGGTGTTGGTACTGTAGGTTGAGACAAGGGATTGTTCATGCTAGCTGGTTTGTAGGTCTTTGCCAGCTTGACTGCCAATTCTGGTTCTATGAAGTGGAGGGTGGTCATTGGGGTGGATATATATTGTTTTTCCAAAATGGTGGGAAGTAAGTGGAATTTGGCCAACTATTATTTTAGTTTGATTGGTTGGACCAAGGTGGCATAGAGAATGGTTGTTGTGACCAATTAGGAAAAGGTGGCTAGTTCTGCCACGTAACTCCTGTGTATTGTTGAGCATTATATTGTGAGGGCTGAAAGGAAGAAGATGGGTCAATATGCATACCTGTTTGTCATGTTTTCCATTGGCGATGTTGATTTAGCAGGTAGATTGGTTCTGTTTCTTCCTCTGCCTCCTTAAAAATTGCTTTTAACCCTGGGAGCAATGGGCAACTTTCTGTGGCATGATCTTTAGTACATATGGCATAGGTATGTACCATACCCAACAGACACTCTTTGTGACTATGCTTCTTCCTACATCTCGGGCAAAATATCACCAAGTTCTGTTATGCTTCAGCCTGCTTCTGCTTGGCTTGCATGATGTATAATTGTGTCGTCAAAGTTCCCAAGATATATGTTTTGAAATCCTCTAGCAAGTTGCCTATTTTTGCACAAGTGATGCTTCTGCCATAGATTTTGCTATCCCTGGTGGTCACATTGTGTTCTGCTGGTTTCAATATCGTACTGCCACTTCAGCACATGATACACAATTTAATAATATCAGCATAGTCTTCTTGATATATATCACCTTTACCCATAATATTTAATGCATCTATCCATTGTTCTTTCATCCCTTTAATCAGTGTAGTTTTTAGCACATTATCAGGCAAAGGAAGATTTTCATAGGGATACCTTTGGAGGTTATATTGGAAACGCTCCACATACTCTTCCAATGTTTCACTGGGTCTTGCGACCATTTGGAATATTTCGTCTTTCAGTTCCCTAGATCTACAATAGTCCTGATATTTTTTAAGGAAAGCAATTTTCATTTGATCCCAATCATTTATGGTTCCCCCACCTACTCCCATAAACCAATGTAGGGCTACTCCTTTTAACATAGAGGGAAACAACTTTAGTTTCTTAGGGTCGGTGGTGTAATCATAACCCCGACATTATACATCAAATTCAACAGAAATGCATCTGGATCCTTTGATGTGATTCCATGAAAGGTAGGAATATTTTGTAGAGGGATATCTTTCATGGGTGCATTGACAGTTGTGTCAACAATGGGATACTGTAATGTAGAGGTTTGGGGTGCTTGTGGATTGTTAGCCATTTGATCCAATATATGCCAGTACCCTTCTAGGATTTCTGGCAATGGAGAGTTATCCCTAGGGTGTCTAGAAGGGTTGGAAATGATCTTAACAACACTCCCTCGGTCTGGGATACTGGGTGTTCCTTGCTCAATTACTACCTGAGGGGATTTTGGTTCCTTTATTTCCCCTGTTTCTCCTCCTCCTTTATGAATATTACAAGAATTCCCTTCTTGTGAGGAAACTGGGCGCACATTTTCAATTTCATGAAAACTCTTCTCAGTTCCTACCGTTTTGTTGTCCACCTCCACGTAGGCTACAGATGGTGAGCCTGTGGCCCAAAGGGAGACAGTAGGTTATCTGGAAGCAATGTTTTGGGGACCTACTAATGGCTGAGATTCAAATTTCTTTAAGATGTCGTCTATGAAATTTAATCGTCCAAGGGTCACCAATCCCTTAGATTTTTCAGGTTTGGGTAGTGGAATTGGATTGTTTTCAGGTTTTTTCTTCTTAATCATTCATGGAAACAATTCAAATGTTTATCTCTACCCTCATTTCCTAACAATTCTGCTAGAAATCAGGCAGGGGAGAAGGCAGTTTACATTCTCCATATGCAGGTTATTACCTTCTATTTTTAATACCCAGTTCCCTCTCAACGGACAAGCATCAAACACCTACTTCAGTTTTCTATAATTGTGCTGAAAAGCGTGTGCAAGAGCAAGCACTTTACTTGCTCGTTACGTAGGCTCTTACCTTCTGTTTTCAATACCCAATTCTTCCTCAGCATCAATTATTAAATGTACATCACTCTTTGTAAATGACTACACTCTCCCCGGAAACGGTGCCAAAATGTTGATTGATAAAAGGTGCCTTTTAAAAATCCTAATTATCCCACATTAATTATCAACCCGAGCAAGTCCTCTTATTTCAAGAGTGTACACTATATGTGGCTGCTATTAATTCAGAGAGTAATGTTTCCTAAATCATAGTATAGATATTTTAATACAAGAGTAAACAGATGCATCTAATAAATTCCAATTACAATTAAAGAAAAATCAATCCTCTAACAAAATCAAATCTTACAGCAATTCAAGTAATAGCAGCATCAGTTGAGAGTACAATAGTGATAACTCATCTCTTCTTAACTGATTTAATCTAAGTAAAACTCAATCTTCATTATCCAAATAGAAATGATATCAATCTGAGAGTCCAATAACAATAATTAAACACTTTACAGTTGATTAAATAAATTCTAAAGTACTTCAATCTACAATGAAGGTAAAATGGAATCAATAGTGCTATAAACCATATAAAGTAGAGATATTCTATCAATACAATAAAACAATAAATAATGAAGGAGATAAAATCACACAAAGCAAGAAAACTATCAAACCATCACACTTGCGAGAATCAGAAATGTATGGCACAAAGGAAGCAGTTAAATTGACCAGAGGCTAGGCCCTTATCTGCCAGTGACCACTGCTAAGTTACTTCATATAATGTGAGGGAACAACAAATTCACTTATGTATTAATCATTAAACTAAAGAGAATTACAGTATATTCGTGTTCCTCTCAACAACGAGAGTCTGTAATTAAAATTACAATTTCAATAATAACAGAGATTCGCCCCCTTCTTCTTATAGTTGTATCCTTTTATAATCAGAAAGGGTAAAAGATAAATGGTAAATGTGATTCCTTAGGATCTCTTGATCCTGAAGGATTCACAACCGATTTCTAACTTCAGACATCCTTTCCTTTCTCACGTTGATCCTTCTTGTTTGCTTTTAGCCTTGTCTGCAACCTTTGTGTTCCTTCCTTTTCTTGTTGGTTTTTTGTTGTTCCTTCGTTAGGGAACAACAATTGTCCCTTTTGTTTTTTTCCTGCATCAAGGGTAAAGGTTAGCTAAATCGTAACTGTAAATAATTCCTTCATTTCTTACCATAATTCCTCAATAGATTAACGCATTAAGATATAGAAAGGATAAGAATAAAGAAAAGGGAGGATGAGATTAATAGTAAACACATACCCATTTCGTGACTCAATAGAAGGCACAACCCCAATAGCCTAGACAGAACATTCAAATGATGAGGTCTGATCCCCGTGAAGAAGATCAGAGCATAAATATCATGCTAACAAGTGGTATGATGACTGATGCAAACAAGGGTAAGTAGCCTGAGGAAGATGAATGGGTGCGCAAGGTTACTGAGAAGGAAGTAGATTTTGATCTTAATCACACTAAGGAAACCTTCATGGAAGAAAAGAAGAAATTCATTGAGGCCTCCACCTTAGGAAGTCATGAGAAAATGCTAGAGGCTAGTGCGACCCAAGAAGTAGATCCTTCAGTACTAGCTAATTTTATGAAGACTTGTATGAATTTATTGCATAATTAGGCTTGCAAGAGTTAATAGATAAGTGCACTAATAAAGAAAAAAATCTTCTTGAACAATGCATAGTAAGAAAGATTCATAAGCATAGAACGTGAACAAGGTGTGAGATGAGGCTAACCGCGCAGATAGGAGAATGCGAAATGGACCAGGTCATCTTGGATCTGGGATCTGATGTGAATTTCCTACCTAAGCATACATTGGAAAGGATGGGGAGACCTACGCTAGAGTGGTCTCCTATTCAGTTGCGCATGAAAATCAGCAGAATATTATTCCATTCGAGGTGCTTATATGGTGTAATGGTGGAAATTGAGGGTGTGATTGCATTGGCTAAATTTGAGTTCATTGAAATAGTGGATGATAGTAACCCTTACCTCGTGCTACTAGGGATTGATTGGGCTATCGATATGAAAGGGTGTTGGTTTAGTGGGTCCTGACCCAGGTTCATAGTTATTTGCACCAAATAAAATCCTACATTATTGACCCTTTCGGCATCAACCCGCGTAGCACGAACTGAAGTCTCACCCGAAGTAGTATGGGGGGGTGATAGAACCAAGTTTTTGCACACAGAGATCAACCTGATGTTCTTTTTATGTCTTAGATCTACCTTCGCACAGATCCCTAAGCCCTTAGGGCTTGGCACTGTAGTTTACTTAAAATTGCCTCTAGACCTCCATGAAGGTCTACAATTGGCTTTTGCAGACCTTTAACAAATAACTTATCTAATTAGGTGCATCATAGACTAACCTCATATCAAAATCCACATAGATGTGCTTAAGTTCTTAATAAACTTAACAAAAATCATTATAACCTTCGCGTAAATAGTTAACATTCATTGCGTTCAATCAGTAAGACTTATCCAGTAGATTTTCACATCAATACATCATTACTTTATAAGACATTATCTCATCACAACATATATCACAAACATAAACATCAAAAGGAAATAAATAAAACATATTAATTTCTCCAACAGTCTTCTTTATTGATCTTCAATATAAGGTTACAGACTCAAGACTTCCCTGCGCACTCAGTTGCAGGGGTTCGCGCACTTAGCTATGGACATTACTCTAGGCCTCTACACACTCATCTACAGAGCCTTTTCCTCCTCTAAGACTTACTTCTTTGTGCTAACTCTCTAAGACTCCATTCATCGTACCTATAGACAAAATCATAGAGCTGCCTTAGACTCCCTAAGACACACCTATTTATACAATCCCATGGTCCACAGACCAACAGTAGATCTCAAAATCGACTCAAAATTTACATAAATGAGGGTAAAAATCCTTTTTGACTCTTATCTACCTACGCATTCCGCATCCACAATTCGCGGAGACTTTACATCTTTTTGTCAAAATTTACATCAAAGCTTGGGTTTTTAACCCAAAACTGACCCAAGGGAACCCATCCCAACAAGCCCCCAACATAAAGGTCATGACTCACCCTCGAGTCACTTGGCTAGCATTATGATCTTACTGTGAAGATCCCCCATGTCCACCTACACAATTGCTACCTCAGAACACTCTGTGTAGCTGCCTGCTTCACTTTTCGACAAGTTGCTCCATAGTTGGTCCTTCACTCGCCAGCTTGATCTTTTGCTATGGCAGCTGAAAGTTCGTCAACTTCTCCTGAATGTTGGTTGGGACTTGGTAGGCTTCTTCCAACTAAGGACCCAACCTATCCTTAAATACTACCTCTTTTTTCTGAGCTACTTCCACTTGTGCGAGGAGATGCTTCCCCTCCTGCAACTTGGTGAGGTGCTGCACTGTAGCAATTTACCGCACTATCACCCTAACCTCGTCGTACTGCTTTTGGAGCTTGTGGATCTTTGTATTCAATATATGCAAGTTGGGGTCTTCCTGTAGGGTCATCACCAACTCTATTTCCTATTCAAACAAATTTGTACAGTCAATGACTGCGACATCCATAGTAGCCATCCCTTCCTTGATAGAATCTTTGCGTTGTTCCCTGACCTCGGGCAGAGTCGAGGGATGTGATTTGAGTTATAGCTCTGTGATTTTCATGTTGAGTTCAAATTAAACTCTTGTCACCTATGCTTTTTCATGATGGATGCATGAAGCTAGTTTCTAGATCTTGGCCTCAGGTTGTGCGTCCTCAGGTATGTGCAACTCCAATACTGTTCTGCAACTGCGGCCACCAGCTGGGAGCTCTACACTTGGATAGTGTCCCTTTCCTTCAGGGCCCGCATCTTCTCAAGGAACACTTGTTCATTGTTCATTTGGTACTTTCTTATTAAACTGAAAGCGCACTGCTCTTGAGCTCTCAATTTCACTGTCACTCCTGTCTGTACTGCATGAAGAAATTCGTTGGGGAGCACTGCAATATTGAAGTTGATGTTCTTTAGGGTACTTATGTTGATCTTATCATCAGCCAATTCCACTCTCAAGGACCCTTCTAATAGAGAACTACTCTAAGGTCCACTATCCTTACCATTTATGCAACTTGACTTGTCCCCGATGCCAGGCTCATCTGTGCGATGCTCACTTGACGTACGCCCACCTGTATTATGCTAGTTTGGATTTGTAGTTCACACATATCCTTCTGGACAATTCCCAATGACTGCATGTATTTTTTCTCAAATTGTTGCAACAGTTTGGTTGTAGTGTCACACACGTTATCACCGATCTTGTCGAGATCACTCTTTGTCAAGGTGATGGGATCCATCTACGCTTTAACTGAATTTGTATTTTTGCAGGAACCCTCCTACTGTTGCTGTTCTCTATTCTTCCTTAGCCTAAATGGGGTGCTCTGCCCCTCATCATTGCCACCACCCTGTGCAAACTACTCTTGCTCCTCAGGTTTTGGTGAAGGGTATTTTCCGCTTTTCTTGGAGTCATGTTGTTCCTGTTCAGCCTGTTCCTTTGCAGCTTGTTGCTTTTCCATTCGAGCCTTCTCTTCGGATTCCTTCTTTTGTTTCATGGCCAACTACTGTTCCGCTTGTTTTGGTGCATCCTTCCATTTCTTCTCAACTGAGCTCCCCGCGCCTTTGTTGGTGCCTACCTCTAAGTCAAATGGGGTGTGACAATCTACCAGCCAACACTTGATCACTTATTGTATGGCATCATCAGTGACCAAATATGGAAAATTGAACCACTTCTGCTGCAGGTCCTTCCGTGATCGAATGTAGACGTGATGGAAATCTGCCTTGAACTCAGCATATGTGGAGAATTGCTCATACAAGGCTGGGGAAAACCTTGGGCATTGGTTGATGGTCATCTGGAAGCTCTCTTCCATCAATACCAAAAAAATCTTCATCTCTGTGACCCACAGGAGGTCCTTAGTGGCCTAGAGGGAGGTGAAATATTCGGCCTCCGACAATCCTTCTTTCAATGGAGGAAATTCACTATCCTTCAGCAGATCCCATGTGACCAACACGATGGAGAGTAGCAACCATGCGTAGCTGAAGGGATTTCTCTCATCTTGGACCTCGCGACAATTTGCAAGAAATTCACTGCATAAATACCATGACCAGTTAAACTGCATGTCATCCGCACATTGTACAACTAATGATATCAAAAGTGTTGGAACCTTGTCCGTGTGACACTTCCTCATACCTTTTCTAGCTAGTATTTGGGTGGAAATCTGAACCACGAGATCATTGATGGAAGTGATGGAATAGTTGTGCAGCTTCTTGATAAGCTCAAACTTCTTTTTCATCTTCTCTGTCAAGTCTCTCTCGCCTGTCTTTCCACCAAAATCCTTGGTTAGATTCAACCTTCATGCAGTAAGTGCATGATCTTGTGGATGAGCATATTCATGATAGGTATAGGTGCGCCAAGCCATAAGCACCCATCATGCACTAGAGGAAGTAGTTGTCAAACACAGGTGGTGTTAATATTAGTGCAGTGATAGTGGGGTACCCACAATAGGTTCAAAAACCCAGATTGTTCCACTCCACGGATCCATTCAACTGTATCCAACTTAGTGACACCTGAGTCTCGTAATAGACATGCCTCATATAATTTTCTATCACAAGGTGAGGGAACTACTCATGGTAAGCCAAGTCCCAATCCTCCATTTTTAACGGGGGAACCCATGCAAGGCGCGGGCCTTCAAAATTTATCTTCTTTGGCAACAGGGGTGCATGAATAAGGAACTTATCTGAGTCTGAGTCCTTGGGGACCTGTTACACTAAAATTTGTCACCATGACTATTTGCAGTTAGTATGGCTCCATCAACAGTCGTGCTATCCTCCTTGGCAAGCCTCATACCTCTGCTCTCCATGTCAAACTTCAAGAAAGAGAGAAAGTCATTTAAAAACATGTTTATCTCTGGGTACGCAATTTCTCTCTACCTTACCTACGTGTACGCACTCCAAGTTCATAATACCTGCATACTTGTACGCTCTGTATGTGAAGGGATGGGTTCGTACTCCTGTAAAGGCCAAAAGGCGCGAGTTTCATCTTAAAAAAGTTACTTGTGGTCATTTCTAGAGCATTCTAGAAGATTGTTTGACGTGTATTGAGCGCCTCCAGATGGTTCATGTATCCCTATGAAAGAGGAACTTATCCCATCAAGAGAGGAGCTACCCATCCAAAAGAGGGGCTTATCCCAT